>JAWNOS010000596.1:10430000-10627500 GCA_035045845.1 Drosophila buzzatii
TAGCACATATGCTAAGCCTTGCTCTAGCTCAGAGACCTGGGCCAGAGCTAAGATATGTTTAAATAGATATTTCTGCTGGGCTTGCATCTATTTATGCATGCAAACATTTCGTAATTTAATTACACATATAAATATGAAGACAAAAAATCATGCCCTCGACAAGGTTAACAACAGGTTTATTTTTCAAATTTTTCAAATTAAAATAATCACATATTTATTTATTCATTTAATATGAAATAAGTTTTTGTCTATTTGTGTAGCTAGTCAAAGACTAAGAGCAAACGACCTTCAATGCGATAACTGAAAAATTTGATTTATTGTCATTTTCATAGAGATAAGAAGCTAAAGCGTACGAAAAACAGTTACAAAAGCAATCAGATCTTTGGGCTAAAATCAAATGGAGTTCAATTTGAATATATATATTTTGTTAACATTTGTTCATTAGACGAACTTTGCCTTAGCTTTTGGTAATTCACAGCTGCGAGCGATGGCCGAGACACGCCTTACACACATATACACACACACACACACATACACTCTTTCATGCACACCTTTACAATCTTTTGCGCACATTGCGTATACGCAACGTTTGACCAAGTTTATGGCTCGCTGCATTCCGCAGCTCAGTTATTGGCTGCAGGAGCTGCTCTTAACAGCCCGACTGGTCAGAGTGGCTGCTTGCAGACACACACACACACACACGCATGCACATGGTTAAACTGTGCACAACAATGTTTGAAGCTTTAGCTAATCCATCCGGCTTATGATGGAGCGCCAGTGCACTCACTGCCTTCCCTAGTCCACATGTCATGTGTGCTCACAATGTAAGCAGAGCATAAAAATTTCAGAAGATGCTGTGGCAAGGGTGTGCATGTGTGTGTGTGGATGCCTGTGTGTGCGTCTCACTGTTACACAGTGAAAACAGCTCATGAATTTGGCATGCAGATTGTTGGCCTTGGTTGGACAAGTTTTTGCTGTTGGCTAAATGAACAGGCTGACAGACGGACAGCTAGTCAATCAGCTAGTTAGTCAGTCAGTTAGTCAGTCAGTCAGTTAGTCAATCAATTTAATATGACTGCAGCGTGGCAGCGTGGACAGGCCTCAAAAGCCTCAGCTAATTGCCTAGCCAAGGCAGACAGAGTGCGGCTGCAGCACAGGCGTGACAAAAGGTCAGTTCGAGCGTCTGACGTCTTTTGAAGACAACATGGCCAAAAGCAAATATAAAGTCAAAAACCTTTTAGCCAAAACAGCTTCAGCCAATAATGCAACCAACAGCAGCAGCAGAAACCCAAACCAAACTTATTTTACATTTCATGGCTTTGTTGCTTGTTGTTGTTGTTGTTGTTGTTGTATGCTTCAGTGCGCTTCCAGCGCTTGTCGCGACGTCAGTGGCCTCCAAGTGGCGTCTATAAAATACACACACACACACATACACACATACACGTGCAGCAGATCGACAGCCGCCGCCAACGCAGCCGCCGCATCAAATGGCTAAAAAAAGAAACCGTCAAAACGCATGCGCAGCGGCTACAGCAAGGAAAAAAAAAACACTCATTTGGAATTGCCAAATGTGAAATACAAATTGCATGCCACACCCGCTTAGACAGCTGAGCAGCCGGCCCCACCCTGCGCCTCCACCTCCTCCGCCTGCGCCTCAGCCGCTGCAATTGCCAATTGGCAATTGGCCTTTCCAAAGCGGGCTCAAAGAAGACAATGGAGCCGGGCTAAGACTTTGGCCTGTGTCTGTAACGGCTGGCGCATTCATTAAGTCATTCACACTCACACTCACACACACACTCACTCATCCATTCACTCAGCCAGTTGCACACATTCGCCTGAGCCCAGCGACGAGTACCCCTAAATAAACGTACATTAATAGTGTTCAGTGCCCCGTTACTTGGCACACACTCACACACACACACACTCATACACTCATACACACACACACGCACACTCACACACTCGTAAGCAGTTAATCAGTCATTCACATTCACACAACACTTTGTTAAGTGCTCTCTGACATTGTCAGAGACAGTGGGGCAAGGCCAATAGAATATGCCATGAAATTTCACAATTCCTTGAACAAGAAAAGCGCATTGCAAATCCAACTATAAATTAGAATGTTGAAGCGGAAGTGAAAGTCAATGCAATTATTCAATGCTAAAGAGGCGTGGTCCTGGCCTTGCAGCAAATCGTATGTCACATGCAGTTAGAAAGAGAGAGCGTGAGGAAAATGAAGATAGAGGATATGGAGAATGTTTATCTATTCTCCATATCCTCCATCTTCATTTTCCTCACGCTCTCTCTTTCTAACAGCATTAATATCAAGAGATATACTATATAAATATATATCACATTCACAAACCAAACTGTGGGCATTACACATTTTTGTCTTTATATAGTTAGTTAATGAACTGAATTTTCAACAATTATTTCGCTTAATTTATAGTTTTGGTTAAATGCCTCACTTGCTGCCAAAGCTTCGATATGCTCAGCAAACACAACTTGTGCATTGCCTAGCAGATCTATAGTTTAGTATTTCCTTTTTCAGACTTGAGCATGGCATGGCATGGCATGGCATGGCATGTTCGGCATATGTCGCACCACTGTGCCTATGCCAAATTATTGCACATTTGTGCAATGTGCTGTGCGCATTGTCACCTCATGCATAACATGGCCAAGAAGTCGGACAACTGCCCTAAGAAAACCAAAAAGCAAAGGCAACATTTTGTTTTGCCACCCACCGCTACCCGCCCCCTTCCCCCTCCCCCTCCCCCTCACCACGCTTGTCTTCTAAACAATTTGCAGTGTGATGTGTGCAGACATAATTATAACTTTTCTTGGGCTCCATTGTTGCCGTTGCTTGGGCCATTTGGGCTGCCTTTGATAGTTGTTGCTGTTGCAATTAAAATAAGTTGAAGTTGTCTACCTTTACAACGAGCTATTGCTGCTGCTGCTGCTGCTGTTGCTGTTGCTGTTATTGTCGAAACTTGTTCGAGTGAAACACAACAACAACAAAAAACTAAGAGAAAAAACAAAAATGTTAAGCGAACGGCTTCAAACAACGCGATGCCAACTGCACATAATTCAAAATGTTAAAAGTTATCGTCAAGAGCGTGCAGAGAGGGTAGAGCCATATATCTGTCATACACACACACACACTTGTATATATACATATATCGACACGACCCGACGTCTGCTCTTTAAATATCGCACAGAGTCGTGTCGAGCTGCTTGCCGGCTTTGGCGTCTGGTTTCTACGAACGAAATCGAAATTGAAATCGAAATCGAAATCGAAATGGGTTAACACCTATGGCAGCGAACCGGTTCCAGTTCACATATGAACATACAGATTCCTGCCGGATTCGCCCTCTGGTCAATTCACTTTAGGTGGTTTGCCTTGAGCATTCTCTCACTCCCTCTCTCTCTATCTCTCGCTTTCGCCTCTCACTCAACACTTGATTAGCATTTTCCAACTATTTACCTATCCATTTTGTATGTTGACTGCATTGCAATGCGGATTCGCAAAGCCCAATGAACTATTGCTGCAATTGCATGAGCAACGAATCAAGCCAGCAAGATCCATCCGTTAGACAAGGCGATCGCATGCGCAACACCAAAGATACAGAGAATGAGAGAGAGAGAGGATGATCGCGATAGCAGCTGGTAAACGTTGTGGCTGCATGGCTAATGAAATTGTGAAAGGTATTTCGAGACTCAGACAACAACATCAAATGATGCAGCACAAAGACTCCTCGTCTATGGCCCCAAACATGATCAGTCATTAAAAGCACGCGATGATCTTGGGCTAAGCCAGATCAATCAACACTTCAATCGCAAGCCACACCAGCATTTTCTTTTGTTTGCCACGTTTTTCTCTTTGTCTATCTTTCCTCATTTCGGGCGTTGTTTGCTCAAATGAGTCAATTATGATCAGCTTTGATTACGGCTTTAGACTTAATGAAGAGAAGTCGTGTGGGTATATCTTAATGGGAAACTAGATCAAGGGCTGGCCAATTATAGCTTTGACGTTCGTTCGTACGTTCATGTTTATCCAATTAGTTACGTAAGACAACAATATGTTTAACAATATTATTTACTTTTTAGTCGTAATGTCCTAATGTTTCTGTTTTTATTAGACCATGATCTCTTGAGTCTACTCCGAAGTGTCATTTCTCTTTCATCTTCGTAAACATAGCTTACTATAAGATTGAGCTCTTCTAGGTTTATTTACATAGGGCACTGAGACTTCCATCCCTAACTACCTTTAAGGAATGACAGCTATAAAACTTGTTCAATTTCAACTAATGCTAAACTCTCTTTCTCTCTCTCTCTCTCTCTCTCTCTTTCCCTCTCTCGCTTTGTTTTGCAGTTGTCTAATGGGCTGCCTGGCGCTACTGGTGGCCAGTGAGGAACTAGCAGTAGGTGCATCAGAGAAACTTGAAACGAAGCCGGCATCAAGTGGGTTTGAGACATCGCACAAGGTGCCGGAGGCTAATGTGCTGAACGATGAGGGTTTCCATACGGCGCACAGGATTAGCATTCGGGCCACAGATACGGCTGACTACTCCATGAATTTGCTGGCTACCAAGGAGCGACCCGAGCTGAATCCCGTGCTCAGTGCGCTTATCAATGAGGACGTAATGAAGAGCATTGAGGCCAAGCGTGCCATCGAGGAGGAAGAGCTGGCCGAAGTGCGGCGTGAAATTGAGCAAGCTGCGCTTGCCGAGCTGGCCCTGAAGAGCAGCGCTGCTGGCGTCACAGAGCAGCCCGCCCTGCAGCTAACCACACAGGCAACGGCGGCCAAGAAGATAGACAACCTGGATGATGATTTGCTGGTCGATCCGCATGATGACTTCGTCAATCAAAACTTTGCTCTGGATGGCGCTGGCAGCGAGAACAGCAAGAAGTCACGCATCGAGATCAAGAAGGGGCCCAACGGCCAGGACTACGAGTACGAGTACGTCTACTACTATGATGAGGATGAGGATGCCGACAGCAAGGCGAAAGCAGCCATCGATGCACCCGCTGCCGTCGAGGCGCCCGCAGACCTCACGCCCGAGACACGGGGCAAGACACGCTATTCCAACATCGATCGCAGCACCCCGGCCACACCCAGCGAGAACAGCCTGCAGACCGGCAAGGCCAAGGGCAGAGCCTCGAATGCCGTCAGCCCCGACAACACTGAGGACATTGAGGCGGAGCGTTTGCCTTTGAACACGCGTTTCCCCAGCCGCGGCAAGAATATTGATGTGCAGCCAACACCGGCGCTGGATTCGCTGGAGACGGCCGCAGAGCGCAAGAAGATCAGTGTGAAGCGTCCCAGCCTGGAGCTGGTCGACAGCGAGACCTTCAACACTGACGAGAAACAGTTGAAGGGCTCGCGCAACGGCGACAAGGAGCTGAAGCCCGTAATTGCCGTCGAGCAGGAGGCTGCAGCTGCTGCAGCAGCAGCGGCCGCAGCAGCCGCCAAGCAGGAAGAGCAGCGTGATATTACGGCCAAGCTAGACGACGAGGCTGAACAGACGACACCATCCATGGAGAAGGCCGCACTTGATCTCTATGCCATACTCACCAACGAGAATCTCAATAACGATGAAACCACCGCAGCGGATGTGAATGATGAAACCACTTTGAGTCCCGACACCGCCAACACGGATAGCGATGATGCGGGCCTGACCACGCTGCAGGATGAGCTGTCCTCGACAACGACAACGACCACAACAACAACGACAACCACCACAACCACCACCGAGGCACCCACCACCACCACCACCACAACAACGACGACAGCAGCTCCATCCTTGTACGGCGGCAGGCGTGCAGGTCTCAGCGGTCTGGCTGGACGCAATCGGTTCAAGCTACGCGACAGTCACAGCACCACCACCACAACCACCGAATCAACGCCCACGGAACCCACCAAAACTGGCAGAAGTAAGTAGCAGTAGCCAGAACGGTACTTGGTCATGGAGCTCTCTATTTATCGATTCCTTTCCACAGATCGCTTCTCACGCCCTTCGATCGGCGGACGTTCCCGTCCCGGTGCCCGCACTACCGCCAGCCCCGAACCCGCCGCCGAGCCTGCTGCCGAAGAGGAAATCGTGGCTGCAAAGGAGGTGAAGCCTGTTAGCTCCGGCTTTTCGCGTGGCAGACGTAAGTTTCAGGATGCAGAGTAATGCGTGAACTACAATGATTCATCACCGATCAATGAACTAGTTCAGCTCATTTTATTGACTCTACCGACTCTCACTTTGCTTGCATAAAATTGATTGACATCTTCGTCGCTTCCATCTTGCAGCACGCAACCGCTTCAATCTGCGAGGAGCCAGCACCACCAGCACCACCGAGAAACCCGCCGGTGCTGAGGAAGGTGGCAGCGATGCCAGCTCAGCGGATGCCGCGCCCAGCAGCACAACGGCACGCAGCACACTGCGCAGTCGCCCCGGATTGAATCTGCGCGGACGCAGTCGCACGACCACAACGAAAGCGCCCGCAGCCGAAGGAGCTGGCGCTGAGGAGGGCACGGATGAGGGCAAGGCATCGGCGGCAGCGCCTGCTGCCGAGCCTGTTGCCGTGCGTCCATCTCGCTTCAATTTGCATCGCGCTGGCGGCAACCGATTGCTGCCACGTGGCAAGCTGGGACGTGCGGGGGCTAGCACTGAGGCGCCCAAGGAGGCGGCCGAGGACTCGGCAGCCGACAGCAGCAGCCATCACAACGACGTGAAGGGCACCGAGGGCACGGCGGAAGGTGGCAGCGACTCAGCCGCCGAGAAGACTGACGAGGGCGATCAAGCAGCGAACCATGCCGGGCCCGTGTCCAGCTTCAATCGCCTCAAGAACCGACCGCGCCTCAATGCGCTGCACAAGACTGACGCGGCCAAGCCAAAGGCAGCCGCCGCTGCTCCCGGAGCAGCTGCTGGTACATCTCCAGTTGCAACAGCACCGCGCAAAATCAATCCGCTGCTAGCCAAGCGCCGTCTGCATTTGGGCGCAGCGGCTACCTCAACCACAGGTAAGACTCAGTCGGCTCTGAGCTTAGACTCAATTACTTTCATTTTCCCACTTTACAGAGACGCCCGCTGAGAGCGACGCTGGCGCCGATGCGTCCGGCGAGCAGGCCGGCAAGGAGGAGCAAGCAGCCTCAGCCGCAACCAGCTCAGACGAAGCTGCCGGCGATGCGGCCAAGGAGCAGGAAACCACAGAGGCCGCGGAGGCAACCACCAAGCAGCAGGCGCGCGGCTTGGGACTGCTCGGCCAGCGTCGTCGCCTGCCCCTGCGGAAACCAGGCACCATACTGTAAAAGCCCCTCAAATGACACAAGACAAGTAGCAGCAGGAGCAGCAGTAGTGGCAGGAGCAGTGCCAGGAGCAGTGACAGGAGCAATGACAGTCGCAGTAGCACGCCCCACGCCTTTGCCCTCGCCCACTCTTAGTCCCTCTACCACTGCCACTGCCAGAAGACGGAAATGAAAGTTTGCAACGGATGTGGCAGTTGCCCCAAATCCTGTTCCCTAATTCCTTATTCCCTATGTATTCCAGCCTCTTGCCCCGCCATTCGCGCCTGCCAATCGCCCTGCCCCTCATTCCTTTTCTCTTGCTCTTCCTCTTCCTGTTCCTTTCTCTTTCATTTGCTGCTTCCCTCCTAATTGGATGGCTTGCACCATCCAGACCCAGCGATAATAATTTTCACAATTTTTCCCCTATTTGCGAAATGTTTTTCTTTTGCTACAAATATTTTGCATGGCTTCCCGCTTCCTGCTCAACTTTTTTGTTCTCTTCTTAAAACGCAATTAGCTTTTTACACATACAATAATTAAAATAAAATATTGAAATATTATTTAAGTTGCCCCACTCTCTTTGCGAAACAAAAAACTAAAGGAAAAACACGAAAAGTCACCAAAACGAATGAAGAAAATAAAAGAAAATGTTAAGCAAAAGCGAAAAGCCGCTTCTAGAAACTTAAGCTGAATATGATGATCTATGAAATGAAATATGAAAATATACTTATATGGAATACGATACATGATAAATCAAGTATCATATATATGGTATATCAAATACATATAATATATGATAGCTCCACACTTGGACTAGCCAGAGATCTTAGGGTCCCAGATATGATATACTACGAAATGTGTGTGAATACTAAGAAATATCGCAATACCCATGTCCCCAATACTCTCGCTCTCTCGACTATTTTTTATAATTTTTTTTTTGATACAATATAAACAAACGACTTTTAATTATATATTTTTAAATAAAAAATTTAAAAATTAAAAAAAAAAATTAAATCAAACTGTTTAGTCGATAATTTATTGAGATCCAGTTATTCCATATTTAAAAATAATTTCATGTTTTACTTTGTCGATTGACAAGTGGAAATATCAAGTGGACAGCACCAAGCAATGCGAAACAAGTTCACAGTGATCTGTCGCATCAGACAGGCTGGCAGCATCAGCAAAAGAGTTAAAGGAGTTGCCAGCCTGTCTTCAGTTACCTCTGCGAAATATCATATATTAGAGTCGGATTATCAATCCCAAGTGCATCCGCAGTAATTTCTGATACACATTCTATACGAATTCTATGCTGCTTATCAGACACAGCTTCAGTGAAATGGGTAACGGCGTTGCCACCCGATTCACTGCGATAGCTAAGCGCATTTATAGCGCCATTTGGCCAAATTTGTCCCTGTCGAGAGGAAATCAACACGTGCACCGCATTTATTGGCCCTCTGTGTGCAAGCTGCGTACATTTGGCCTGGAGAGCCAAAGTTTTGGCACACATTCGCAGTAGGGTCAAAGTGCCGGCAAATTAGCAATTCGTAAACAATCGGACAAGCCAGCCATTTCCCCCTATTTAAGCACTCGACTCGCTCGCTTCGCATAACTCACTCAATAGCCGACCTCAGATTTGGCCGACTTGCGATTGTGCGCACTGTCGAAGCAGCCGAGCATGAAACTTGAGCGCAAATTGAGCGATTTTGCTGAGCGCTTTCACTGAGTTGAGTAATTGAGCACAATTTACCGTTATTTTGTGCAGCACGTGAAATAAGCATTAGTACGGAACAGTGTGCACGACTAGCAGATACCCTGCATTCGATTTGTTATGAATCTATAAATACCTGATCCAACGTACACACAAACAGATGAACAGAAGGTGGATTGGACGGAGGGATGGACGGACGGAGGGACTGACAGACGAGCAGACGGACGGACTATCGAAGGTCAAAAGAGAAAATGAATCAATGAGCAGTAGGGCAAATGGATGGACAAACAGCTACTGGACAGAAGCCAGAAATGATAACGGATGGAGATTCGTACTGATGAGGACGAGGACCGACGCGAAGGCCGAGATTGGTTAGGTAAATGAACTCAATTGGCAATCCTAATCCAGCATATACATATATATATTTAGCTAATTTATAGAGCCACGACTATTAAATATATTTGATGCATAATAATAATAATAATACTACCCAAAATTTCGTTGCTTCCATGTTGACTCTACATTCTGATACAAACAATTTTATTTACTGACCAAAACGGGCTGCGTCAGCAGCTGGCGGAAAATAAAACTACCACAATTCAATTTCCCATTATTAATGCGTGCAATGCACAGTGGAGCAAGGGCCATGTTTACAGGAACGAAAGAAGTTTATTGACTTTCTGTTATCTCATTTGACAGATTACAAATTATGAATTATGAATTATGAATTATATATCTGCAATTTATTAAAAAAATATTATAATTATAATCCAAATTTCTGCCTAGCATCCACATCTGGCATACAATTATTATCTATCTGCATATCATTTTATATTTATATTATTATTATTTATTTACATTTTATTTCCCATTTTCAATGAATTCAACGATTCACATTACGTTAAAGCCTTACGTGACGGATCTAAATTATTCAGCTATAAATGAGTTATACTAATTAGATCAGGAAAATAATATGCAATATATTTCTTTTAATATTTAAAATTAAATATCAATTAAATATGTATCAAAAAAATATATATCTATATATTTTATATATATTTTTATTTATTTATATATTTAATTTATATATATATTTAAAATTAAATATAAATTAAATATTTTTCAAAAAAAAAAAATATATATATATATATATATGTATATATTTTTCTGTTCTTTTCCATTCAAAACGGTCTGTTTTAAGGTTTTTAAATGACGTAATGCTTGGAAACGCAACTGGCACACGCTCTTTACGTTACGTAAGAGCAGCATGAGAGTCACGTAAGCTGCCGAAATGTGGAACAGCGTCTAATAACAATAAGTAAATGAAGCAGCTAAACGAGCTGCAATTACCGCTAGACTAGACTTCGAGAGTGATAAAGAGTAAGAGTGAGTGAGAGAGAGGGAGAGAGAGGGATGCCCCCGCTCTAGTGCAGTGCAAATAAGAACCGAATGATGTCAAGACATTGGCCCACTCTAAGCGCAGCTCTTGCAATACAAAATATGTATGTATTTATCTATTTGTTCGCCTCACTCCCTGCCCTCGCCGCGCTCCCACTCCCACTAGCACTCCCTCTCTCTTCCTCCCACCCCCTCAGCTATGAGCTCGGCATATAAAAGCGCGACGAGCGCGTCGAGAGGCAAGCAAATGAATTCAACATGCAACTCGAGTGGATTATCTGTGTGGCTGTCGTTCTAGTTAGCAGTCAGACAAGTCACACGACTTGCACCACCACAACCAGCAGCTCCTCAACTGCTGCAGATCAGCGAGCGCAAGATATCGAGCGTTTGTGGGCGCCCGCCCTGCAAGCAATCAATGAAGCTGAACTGCAGCGCATCGGCAAGCGGCCACACGCCGCCGGCTCATCTCTGCCACAGCGCACGAATAGCAAGCGCATGAGGTGGCGCCTCAATAGCAAGCTGCTGGCCAGGCGGGCACAGCGAGAGCTGCAGAAGCTGGAGCCACGATCGGTCACATATCTGTCCAGCGAGCCGGAGGACAACAGTCCGAATCCCACGTACATTGATGTTAGGGACAACGAGAGAGCGCCGGCGGCTTGGTGGTTTTAAAAGCTATCGATAATGTACATATATCGCAATATCGAACATGCAATCATCGATATACCAATTCGATTGGTATTAGTTGTAGTAAAATATCTTTCTTTTTTTTGAGTGATTATTTTTTTTCTTATGGGTAAGCTTTAGTTATTGTCTAGGCTCCTGTGCTTTTGCTCGTTAGCCAAGACACAAACCATATTGTGCGTAGCAGCTACCTTTTGCGTGACTGCAAATATGAATTGTTGTTTTTTTCCAATAAGAAAAATACAAATTTTGTTTGTTTTAGAAATGATTAAAAATAAATTATATACAATTTATGAAAAATTAATTTATGAGATTAAAATTGGAGAAGGTATAAAAAACTATATAGATGTACAGCAGAGGATGTGAGAGTGAGAGGGAGATAAAGATATACATATATGCATATGCATAGATATGTTGATATTTATTTCAACTTCAGGCAAGCTTTTGACGCTATATCTATAGCTGATATACTTCAGTCAGATACTAAGTTAGAGTAACTCGTAGTCACATTGCTTAGTTCAGCCGTCAGATAAAGTGAAATGCTGAATTGCGATGTGATTGATTATGATTTGAGCTTGATTCCAATGCCATCTGGAGGGCAATCGTCGGGTCACTTTGCCACTTTGTTTGTTTTGTGGGCCAATTTGCAGTTTGCGCACTTTTCTTGAATCATTACGAGGCAGTAACAGCATTCGACAGCAGTTGGCAAAAAAAAAATTCATAAGCAAATCAAAGTTCGCTTTGCTTTTGTACCAACTCGTTGGCAGCCTTGGCGATAGGGCGTATACGTAATCCATCTTAAGAAAAGCCAAATGCAAGCGCATACCTAACTAATAGATACCCTGCATGACTGCATATAGAGTGAGAGGGGGAGCTAGAGAGAGAGAGAGAGAAATAGTTTGCCTTTAGCTCTACAGATTGTTCGAGTTCTCTTTAGACATATTTGCGGCTGAGATCAATGTGATTGAGGGAAACTCTCTGTTCTCCTATATAGACTTATATTAAAGAGAAGATGACAACTTGCTTGATTTGCTAGTACTCTACACTTTAGCTCTCTTAGACTTCAATGAAAGCGTTTATACTTAAGTCTGTACAACACCTTGCTAGGCATACGATCTAGAAACTTCCACTAGGCACTGACCATATTGACTGCGGCCTGTTGGCAACATTTTTGCATGCGATTTGCATAGTTGTTTTTGAGCTGAGTTTGCATTACTTGCTTTGCGATTTGGGACTGCGATTAATCGTTGCCAAATACGATCATTTATTACTGGTAAGTAATATACCAAATTTGTATGCATGTATATATGAGTGTATGTTTATGTATAATATCTACAGTTTGTTTTTGTTTCGTATTAACAAGGCTTGTTCGCAATTCGCATTACGGATTTCAGATTTCGGTGTCTGTTGTCAAAAGAGGCAAGCAGAGCAGAACCGTGGCAAGGTCGAAATAGACATAGCCAGCGCGATCGACGCGTCGATTGGGCTCTTGCGCGGGGCAGAACTTCATTTAACACAGTTTATAATGTTGTTTCACATTGCCTTTTGCAGTTGTACAAATAATAAAATTGTGGCCCGCAGCGGCGCGCGACTTCTATTAGCCAAACAAGCTGTCATGTAGTTCAGCGGCAGTTCATGCTGGCATCGACAGTTGAGAATCTGCACAGTTCACAGTTATGTATCGATAATCGATAATCGTCAATCGACAATCAAGTTTACTCGAGTGACTATCAGAGAGTGTTCAAGGCATACGACTATCGATGATCGCCAATCAACAACACAATCTACAGTCTGGAATCGATTATCGATAGTCAGCAATTGAGAATTAATGCTTCGATAGTCAAGAATAGGATATCGACAGTCAAGACTCAACAATCGAATATCTCATCGATCAAAGCTTCTAATCTATAACCGCAATTGAAACAGCAATTGATGATTGACAATCGATCATCGACAGTAATCAATCGATATTCGATTATTCAATAGAGCATGAAACAATGAAGAATAGGATACCTAAATACGCACATCAACAATCGGGTATCAAAAGTCAGCTCTCTTCGATCAGCAGTCGATAATTATAATCGCTAATCGATAAACGACTATCCAGCTCAGCTCAGCGTGTTCCCAGCTTGTCGAACTTACTTTATTGGGAGTATCACAGACATTGTATGAAATCAAACCGGTATAGCCGAGTGCGACGGACACTGTGTCAGCCACTCGATAAATTCACACTCGCTCTCTATTTTCCAGTTTCACGGCAATTACATTGATTACAATTTATGATATTTGAGCTAATTTTATGATTCTAGCGTTTAGCAGGTGATCTCGCTAATTAATGAGAATATATGTGTTTATCTTTGATGTCTCTACCAGAGTATTAAAATGTGCGGCATGTCCAAGTTGGCTTTGACTATCTGGTTTCTGTTTTAATTACCTTTTTTGCTTCATTTTTTTTAATGAGCATTTAATCAATTAAATTACATTTTGCACTTAGGCGCTGATTGGCTGATTTGTAATTACAATTCGGAATTACAATTTCACAAGGCACCGCAGACATAGTTTTCATGCATAATTAGTCGCAGTGTATTCGACTGTCGAGTCCTTCACATTGCCGGCAGGGAATCGAAATTAAATTAATTACTAATTAAAAACTCTGCATTTGCAGAGTAAAAGTCAGCGAGTGGAAGGAGATTTCTCGATGTACAACTTCAGCTTTTTAGCTAAGCCGAACTGAATGACTACGGCTACAGTGAAGACGCACTGCATGGGATGTGTTCATATAGTCACAAATGATTAACTATGTGTTTTAGGTAATAGCAATGAGGAATATAGGAGAGAAAGACAGAGAGAAAGAGAGAGAGAGAGAGAGAGAGAGAGTGAGAGAGAGAGAGAGAGAGAGAGTGAGAGAGAGAGACTATGAGTAGACAGAAAATATATACTTCTTTTTCAACATATAATATTATTTTTCTAGTTGAGTTGAGTTTACATACTTATTGCATTCTCCGTTCCTTAGAAAGAAAGAGTGTGAGAGAGAGAGAGAGGGAAAGAGAGCTAGGGATATCGAGCGGGAGAGCATAAGGCAGTGAGATATTTATGATGAGAGAGAGGGAGAGAGACACAGAATGAATCGAAAAAAAAACTATTTTTCAATATATTTCCCAAAAAATACATACATATATATTTCAACAAGCTCTGCGCTTTGTTTTCGTTGCCATTGCTTCATTTCATTTCATTTGGTTTCATCCCATTTCATCTCATTTCGTTTCGTTGCGCTGTGCGATCCGAATTGGTCAATATTTAACGAGAGAGAGTATAAGTCAGTGAGATATTTATGGGGACAAAGGGAGAGAGAGAGCGAATGAGTGGCAGAGTGAGATAGCCCTCCCTCTATATCACTCATCCCACTATATTACTCATTCTGTCTTTCTCTCACAATATAAATATGTAAATTTCTTATGCTCTCTCTCGCCTCTGCCTCTGTCCTCTTCTTCCCTCTCTTTCTCTTACCATATATGATTCTCTCACTTTTTCTTACCCTGTCCCATCTCCCTCTTTCTCATTCTTTCTGAAAATATATGTATCTCTCTATGTACCTTTCTCTGTCCTCTCTCTCCCTCTCACTCTCTCTCTCTTTCTCTCTCCTTCTTTCTCTCTCTAATTTTTCCTGCCTCTATCTCCCTCTTTATCTAACGCTCTCCTAGTCTGTATTTCTCTCCTCTCTCTCTCTCTCTCTCTCTCTCTCTCACACACACTCTTTCTCTCTCTCTCTCAGCCTGTATGTCTCTCATTCATCCTCCTTTTTTTTTAATTCCATCATTCATTATTTATTTGTTATCTTATCTCCCTCTCTATTAATCTCTTAATCTCTCTCTCAGTCCCTCACTCACCTTCCTGACTACATTTAATTGAATTTACCTATCTATAATTTATTAATTTATTCAATACGCTACTAGTACATGCCAAACGTAATTTTAGCCAGCATTGGCCGGTTCAACCAGCTGTTGACTTTGTTCAATTTATTGAGTTTACACTGTGAATATATGTTTACCACATGGTAGCAATGTTTATTGTTATAAATCGTTTCCTTGTTTAATCCATGGCGGGTGGCAGGCATAACAGTCGCAGAGAAAGAGAAAGAGGGAGAGAGAGAGGGAGAGAGATGGTTTTATATGTGGGCAGGAAGCATGGCATTGGATAAACGAATAAACTGGGAGACATTTAATGGCACACAACTCGTTAGCAGCTGCTGATTTAAATAGTTTTTAATTGCCAGCAAATTGAGCTGAATAAGTGCCAAAACTGGACAAGTGCGTGGCAGTTGGCCGACACGTCTTGTCGTCTCTCACACAACAGACTACAACTTTTCACCAGGAAATCGAGAAAACATACCAAAAAAAAAAAAATAATAACAAAAATACAAACAGTGTCTGTAACACAAAATGTAGAAAATTTCACACGCACTGTTTCATTGTAGACAGCCCAATTGAGCAAAGTGTCCAATTTTTATTTCAATTTTTACTTCAATCTCGTTTTCAGTTGGCTATTTAACATGAGATTTCCCAACATGCAGCCTCTGTTCGTCTGGCCAATCGACAACGATGTTGTTGTTCTTGTCGTCAACGGAAACCTCATTTCATTTGATATTTTGCCTCATATCAATTGGCAATTAAAAAGCTAGATCTCTATATGTATGTACATACATATATCCCATGCGATATGTGGGAATATTTTCAATGATGTTTACTTGCCTCTTCATGAACTTGATTTTGCGAGAGACAGCGAGAGAGAGAGAGAGAGGTAGAGTGAGGCAGAGAGATAGAGAGAGTTCGTATCTTATCATAATTTTCACTAATTTTATTTTCAACAACTATCTAAGAAGCTGCTGGAAGTATTTTATAGCACTTATCTTGATCTTTAGCTTTTGCTTTTGTCAGTTAGATAAGAACTCAATATCTAGAAAGAACTGATTTAGTTAAGCCTATGAAATCTTAATATAGTGAAGCTAAAAGAGTCTTGATCCCATATTGCTGAGCTAAGAACTTTCTTCCAAGAATAAATTTAGAGTGTTCAACTAGCAGAGAGTAGCTTATTAAAGAACCGTGTAAGCCCAAGGAATCGCTTAATGAAAGAAGAAAGATCCATAGCAACGGGTGGATCCATATCTCCCAACTATATCGTGATACGACTTCAAGTCAAGTGGTGCTGAGCAAAGCATTTGAGTGCTTGACTAAATCAAATGAACAAATTGCTTTTAATCGATTCGATAACGATTCACACACAAAATGCAGACCTAGATACGTAATGTGAATCGCAAGTCTATAGAGTTTGAACAGACAGATGTTAACGGCCAGATTGACGCAGCTCAGCGAGCATGTGTCATGTCAGCAAAACATTATATCGCGCATAGAGAAGTGTAAGAGAGATTTGCTCTCATTATACGGCAGGCTTGAGGCTGAGGAGTGATAGCTGATGACAGCTGACAGATAAACGGCGAATGAATGTAACAGAACAGGATTTACACAAAAGTGAGCAGATTGCAGAGCCAGGAACTGCTGATAATGGCAGTCGATTCTTATGCCTATTAGTTAACTAGATAGAAGACAAGGCATGTTCACTAGATTGTCACTCAGGATTATCAAATGGCTGATCAAGCAGTTCTGTTGCAAATTACCAGATCAAAGCAGTTTAATAGCCCCATTTAGATAACCCAATTTCAAGAGAATTTTCGCTTTCTCTCTCTCTCTCACTCTACTCATTCTCATTTCTAATGTTTGCTTGATAAGCGCAAAGTGTGTAAACAATTTGCGTAAAAAAAAGAAATTCAAAACAATACTTAAACAATATATAGGAGAATAAATATGTATATTTGTAGATATATGTATCCACATTATCCACATTAAATTGTCTGCGTTTCGGTGCTCATATAAAAGCAGCTACTGTCATAGAAAGTCACGCAGATAAGCGCTGAGAATCTCTGGCGAGCAGACAAGCAATCATGAAGTGTCACATTGTATTAGGCTTTGCTCTGGCTGTGGCTCTGGCTCTAATCGCACCACTGGGTGGTGCCGCGCCCGTGGAACGTGCAGAAGTTGAGGATCTGGTCCAAGCTGTGGCTGATGTCGATTCTGTCGAACCGGTTGTGGAGGCTGTAGACGAGGTGGCAGACGAAGATGCGTCGGCTGAGTCGGATGAGTCGGGCGAGTCCATTGATCCCAAGGCTCAAATCTCCAATGATTACTTTATCGATGTCAAGGATAATACGCGCCCGCCCCACCCATGGTGGTGGTAAGAATTTCCCATAAAAAATTCGTGTTTTTTTTTCGATTTATTTATTGAACTATTAAAGTGCTTAATGTATATGAAAATATATATGTACATATAATCTACGTGGATAACAAGCTAATTGAAAATAAACTGAAATATATATTTTCTGATAAAGAAATTGAAATCGAAAATACCTTTAAGTGCAATGTGAATACCCTGTAAGGAAGGGGGAATGTGAAATAGAAAGAGAAATATAAATACAAAGCAAAGAAATGCCTTCATAATATGCTATATAGATGCAGATACATCCTATATTAGGGCATGCTATATGGCACTCTATGTACGCGAATTTGCAGCGTATTTAGAGCAAAGTCTAACAGGTGGGCTATAGCTTTGCTGTATGTAGTAAATTTATATTTGTTATGGAATAAAGCTGATTAAGACAAATGTTAAACAAAAATCTGTTAAACTGCCTTAAAAGTAAATAATATTCGAACTGAAAATTATTATTAAATTTATAGGGTATATTATATACCAAGTCATGATCTACACTGCAATCACTGCAATAAGCATATGTGCATTCTTGCTTGGAACATGAAATATAAACTTAAAGATACCCTGTACTTTTGGAGTCCTCGAAGTCGGAAACATGGGAAATATGCATTCATGTCAAGGAATCCCATTTTATATAAAATAAAATATATTCTATGAATATGCCACTTATGATATAGCATATGAAATGTAGATACAGATATTTAAATATATATATGATTATATTATATAATTTTTTATAATTTCGTAACAATAGGTCTAAACTCTGCCTGGAATGGATTGAGCTGCTTAGGTTGTGATGGCAGAAGCCAGTCTATATATAACTTAACTTAACCTCTCTCTATATACATATATATATATATATATATATATCAGATCTCAAACTACTCGAGATATACTCGAAATTCAATGTCAATTATTTAATGTAATTCATCAGTGGGTCAACAAAAAGCTCGATGAGCAACTAGATTAGATATGGTCAAGACCTGCATCAATCGATATTTGTTGATCAGTCATAGCAGCCTCAAAGTCTCTTATAGCAGCAACAGCAAGCGGAAACTCAATGGAGATCCCAATGACTGCACACAGCTGGCATACCCGCACGGCACAAACACATTCCGTGAGTATAGGGCCAGCCAGGCAAGAGCAGCAACAGCAACAACAGCAGCAACGAAAAGTCTTTGGAATGACTTTGGCTCGTGGCACGAACAGTTGTAATGGTCTTTGCGAGTCTTATCGGGCCAGCTGCTAGATAGTCGAGAGTGTTATAATTTGCCATGCGATTTAGCTAATTGAGTTGTTGGCTCTTGTAGTTGTATCTGCCATATATATATATCTAAATCTATATATATCCGAGTATATATATTTGTGTCTAGCCAGAGACAATGCGACGGCGGCTAATGCAATCAATTTCCACCAATTTGGCGACAAGTTTGTCACCGTTGACACAACCACGACGATTGCCATAAGTGCTGAGGTGGCTTAAGTGTGTGTGTGTGAGAGTGTCTATGTGTGTGTGTGTGAGTGTGTGGTGTATGGAGTTTGGTAATGCAGCAGCAGTTGGCCAAATCGCTGCTGCTTTTTGCTTGTTTTTTGTTTTTAATGTGTCTATTTGACTCCTCATTGGCCTGGCCAACAGGCCGTTCATTAGCATTCGGATCGGAGCAGGAAATCTCGGAACAAGACGTAACAATGTAGCAGTTGCTTTGCACAAAACAAAACAAAACAAAACAAATCAGAGAAACTAACTAACTGACTGACAACAACAACAGCAACGAGGTACGAACAAACAAATAAATCAGAGACAAAGTGAAACAAGTCGAAATACACATAACACACACACACACACACACACACACACACACATACAATACACAACACACTCAAGCACACCCATGCACAACTCATGTCACGGCCATTGACATTGAACTTGGCGTAACGGGCGATGGGAACCGTTGGCATCTGTGGAACTGGTTCCAGTTCCAGTTGTCCACGCCACCTCGATGCGGAAAATGTGCACGCATTGCCATTTACAGTCCAAGATAATGAGAGACGCCCCAAAAAGTCAACAACAACAACAACAACAACAACAGCAACTGCGTTCGCAAACAATCCATAGAAAAAACGTATGCGAAAAAAACCCGATTGCCTAACTGAAAGACATTCAGCTGCCATTAGCTGCGATTTGAGCCAGCTTGACGGCTCCCCACATTCAAATGAAGCCATTGCTAAATTAAATCAATAGCTGAGGCAAAAAAATAACTTAATGATCCCAGGACCAGCTCCAACTGCAGCTTCGCTCAAATTAAATCAAAAATCGAAACGACATTGAACTCCTATTAGTTATGATCTTATTAAATTGTTTCACATCCAATTAAATTGACGTTTCCGTTTCCAATGCAGATGAGAGTTAGGCTATTACAATTTTGTCACACATTATGTAATCCAGGATATAGACAGATGTCTATATAAACGCACAAGCTCATTAGCATTACATAAAGCCTAAGATCCACAGCTGTTGTCGTGGAGTTCATTCAGGGATTGTGGCCCTTTTCGATAACTCTATACGGCAGTTGCTTAAGTTATCGTTATCGATCTAGCTGTAAGCTATAAGAACTTGCATGCATTTCAGGATTGAATTTTCTTCAGCAAGAGGCTTAAATAAATTGTCGTATTTATGCTGTTAAGATAGCTCAATAAATAGCATCGGTTGGATTCAAGGCTAACAAGCAAATCAAGTAAGAAGGCTCTAGTCGAGACGGCTCGACTACGAGATCCCCTGAACCCTGCAAAAAAAGTGATACTCTTCTTCTTTACGATCGCATGTGCGCGAGCTCTGCTAACCGCGCAGTTGCTGCCGTGGCTTGGGGGTGGGTTGGGCTGAACTTTGAGCGCTTCTAACTCCATTTCTAGATGCATGATCTTAATGAAATTTTCGGAGTAGATTAAGAATATCTTAATGTACCTATGTGCCAAATTTCAAGTCTCTAGTATTTGAAATGCGTTTTTTCCAAATTGGGGGCGAAGGGGGCGTGGCATCCAAAATCTGAAAATTACATAATCTGCGTATTCATAATATCTATCTAAATATGCAAATTTGAAGTCTTTAGCTAAAACGGTGTAGAAGCCATGCTCAAAAAACCTAAAAAATTGAAACGAATTTTCGATTTTTTATCGATAATTTGGAAATGGGATGAGTTATCGAAAAAACAAAATAAACTCGTACTGCGTAGCTAACATATGAGTGTTCATGTGAAATTTCAGCTCTCTAGCTCTTGTAGTTTCCGAAATCTCGACGTTCATACGGACGGACGGACGGACGGACGGACGGACGGACGGACAGACGGACAGGGCTCATTCAACTTATTTTTGTATGCTGATCAAGAATATATATACTTTATGGGGTCTGCGACGTCTCCTTCTGCCTGTTACATACATTTTCACAAAACCATTATACCCTGAATTCCCATTTTCAATGGGTTCAGGGTATAAAAATACATCAAAAAAATTGCACTTCAGCTCAGTGACACTCAAGATCAGCCATCCCAGCCATCAGCAGCTTCACACAGTTGAGCAGACACTTTTGGATCTGAAGCCAGCATCCGGCTGATGATTGGCACAAAGTGATAAACAGCCTGAAGCAGAGCCAAAGAAGCGGAGTGGCCATTCCAGGCACTCTGGCTGGAGTCACGTTGCACATATTGAAGCGGGATTGAACTCCATTTGAATGATGCGCTCGTTCATACCTAATGGCATGGATCTTGGCTCAAACTATAATCAATAGGAACGGAAGTCGTCTCAAACGGTTCTCGTTTCATTACAGACACTGCAATGGCTCTTCTTTGATAAGGAAACCAGAATTATGTATGTTAGAGTTGATTACGAGAAATCTTCAGCACTTAACTTTGACTTGAGTCTTAAGTGGATTGGATCAGAATTATGTATGTTAGTTTGAGTTAGAAATCAGCAAGCATTATTCTTACATAAAGCAAAATCAGCTCAGTTTAACTTTAAGTCACAAAAAAGGCGATTGTGAGATGAGGTACACAACAGCTGTTCTCTATTATCTATGATACTTGATCTATGATCTTTGATCTTTGATCTTTGATCTTTGATCTTTGATCTTTGATCTTTGATCTTTGATCTTTGATCTTTGATCTTTGATCTTTGATCTTTGATCTTTGATCTTTGATCTTTGATCTATGATCTTTGATCTTTGATCGTTGATCTTTGATCTGTGATCTTTCATCTTTCACTTTTCATCACTGATCTGTTATCTTTAATCTTTCATATTTCATCTTTTATAGCTTTAATCTTTGATCTCTGATCTATCATCTTTAATCTATGATATTTGATCTTAGATCTTTGATCTTTGATTTTTGATCTATCATCTCTGATCTTTTATCTTTAAGCTATGATATTTGATCTTTGATCTATGATCTTTTATCTTTCACTTTTCATCTGATCTGTTATGTTTAGTCTTTCATATTTCATCTTTTATCTTTTATAGCTTTAATCTTTGATCTTTGATCTATCATCTTTCTGCTTTCAGTTTTCAGCTTTCATCTTTAATCTTTGATCTCTGATCCTCAAGAGCAGAATGATCTCTCACATCTCATAAGACAGCAGAAGCTCTACACATATAAGCCCGATTTGCTGATATCAAAAATGTATATCTATCTCAACATCTATGCAATTGGATCTTCAAATCTCATTTGAGGCTTTTCACTTTGATAAATTATATTTCCTCATACCATGCTCATATCACATAATCTATCGCAACATCTATATATGTATTATAATCCATATTCATCAATATATCCATACACATATTTTCGCTAAATCTATTTATAAGCATTTCTCTAGACGTCGGCAAAGTATATTTAAGTGCCAGCAGCCACTACTCAGTTATGATATCAAATTTCAAAGACCGTCTTAATCCGACTTGACATATTTCGGATGCAAATGAGACAATTTTAGGCCTACGAACTGCACAATTCAATATCTCAGCGGATATTTGGGCAATCGCTTTGATCAAAAGCTGTTTGAATTTTTTCCTCGATTTTGATTTTTATTTGCATTATTTTTTGCGCATATTGAATTTCGTTTGGTCTTAGTTTTCCCAATAAATCTCGCCGTCATGGCCTGTCGCAATTATTATTAGCGGCGGGACACGGTGCGTAGCAGGTGTAACAGGCCAACTGAGGTGCCGACAGCAGGAAAGCGGCCTACAAGCATCGCAGGCACAAATCATAAATTAAAACTAAGTGAACACAAATAATATATATATAAATAAATCGAATGCTATCGCTGGCGGGCATCGTCTGGCCGGTAGTATCCCAGACGCCAGCACCCCGCCCGCCCCACCAGCAACGCATATGCACTTGTCGCACCACTCTTCAACAATCCACAACAAGCCACGTTCAAGCAATGGCAACATTCAACTTGGCGCTGACCCACCATCCATCGATGCTCCTTGCTTGTTGGCAGTTATTTCTCTAATATTACATTTCGTTGATATTCGTTGTTGTTGCTGCCTGACTGCCTGTCAATACATTTGTAATTAATTATGTTTACCGTTGTGTGCATTACGTGATGGGGGGAAGAGAAACCAACAAACAAACGAACGAACAGCAACAAGAAAACTGAGGCAAATTTTGCAATAAATCGCATTAAATTAATTAATGAGACGCAACACAAAAATGCGCAGCATGTTCTAAATTAACTAGCTCGTTAAATAAGGTGATGCCGTGATAGATCTATCTATCTTAATAGCTATATATCTATAATCGCCTGCTAAGCCTCAGCATTATGTTTGATTCACAGGCATTCCTGCGGAATTCCTCTTTGAAGCGAAAGACGTGCTCAGCATTCAGAGTTGTTCAGCAATACAAAACAACTTTTCCGAATTGGCAGACTCATTGTTAATCTCTCATAGGATCTCATAGGCAGAGCTAGTTGAATGTCGAATGCTCAGGCTAATGCTGATGATGCTGCAAGAGATAATGTGTGTGTTAATGATGCTATTCATAATTGCTCATGATGTTGATGATCATAATAATTATTATAATATTGTACATAAATCATCATCATTAGCAATCATCATATTTGTGATAAGCAAGGCTCTAGTCGAGACTGCTCGACTACGAGATACCCTGAACGCGCGTGCTCTGCTAACTACGCAGTTGCTGGCATGGCTTGGGGGTGGCTTGGGCATACTTTGGCTACTTATAGCTGCATTCCTAAACGAACAATCTTCATGAACTTTTAGAATATAATAATAGCACTAAAATGTGTCTAATTGCCAAATGGCAAGTCTCTAGTATTTGATGGGCGTGAACTTGGGGCCGGCATCCAAAATCTAACAAAAATTGAAATTGTATTAAATTAGTATCTATATATATGCAGACTTAAAGACTCTAACTCTAAAGATGAACGAGATATAATTTTACAGCTGATTCTCCATATGTGTTAAAATCGATAACTCTGAAACGGAAATAGTTATCGATTTTTTGAAACAAACTCGTATACCGCGTGCAATACACGGAATTAACAAAAACTGAATGAAAGTCTCTAGCTCTTATAGTTTCCGAGATCAACGGACGGACAGACGGACATACGAACGAGCGGACGGACGAACGGACGGACGAACGGACGGACGAACGGACGGACAGATGGACTGACGAACGGACGGACGAACGGACGAACGAACGGACGTACGGATGGATATTGCTATATAAACTTTTCTCATTACCCTGATTAAGAATATATATACTTTATGGGATCTGCCACGCCTCCTTCTGCCTGCTACATACTTTTGACCAAAATCAAGAATGATTTCCCATTATCAATGAGCTCAGGGTCTGATCATGATGCTGATGCTGATCATAAATTGAGTACGCTTAATGTGAATTTTTAATCAAAGAACGCATACAAGATATATATATAAATATATATATATATACATATATATATGTATATTATGTTAATATTTGCCAGATTCCAGCCAGATTGACAAGAGTCTGCGTTATGCTGGCTGTGCAGACATTTCAGGTATGTCAAAACATGTTGTATTGGGCTGCACTCTAGTTGTTTTTTTTTTTCTTGATTTGCAAAGAGTCAAATGGCATTCTTAGGCATGTAAAGGCCCAAGAAATGAGCTTGTTATTTATGTGGCAATTTGCATGCACAATCGCAATGCACTTGCCGCGGTTGCGCTGGTTGGCTAGCCAGCTAGACAGTCAGTTAGCCAGCCAGCTAACTAACTAACCAGCCAGCCAGTCAGCCAGCCAGCCAGCTAGCTAGTCACCTAATGAACGAGCCACACGCACCACGCACCACGCAATGCGGTGGCTGCTGCGGCTTAATTCATGTTGCTGCTGTTTTGGGGCATGCCACGCAAATGCGTATTGCGTATCGCCTTGCGGCTATTATTGCATTTGCCAATTGCATTTTGGCAGCTGCAAAAATATCAAAATAAAGCAATAAAACTGCGATCGACAGTCGGCGACGTCCTTCGACAAACAGCTTGAAACAGATTCCGGTTAAGCTATGCCCGGACTTCGGATACAATGTACCCATTGCCAGACATCATGCAGCGGAAAAGCTGTCCATATGGATGCCAATCGAATTGGTTTTTAGCTCTTTGTACGTAATACAACCGCTAAATATAGTTTATTCACTCACAACATGCATAAAATGCTGACTAATGGCCATAGTACAAAAATATATTTAACAAAATAATACGGACCTGCCCTAAAAGCTGCCCAAAAGCAATTATAGTCGTGGAAATATCAGAGCATAGAACAATGCATTTGAAATACTCTAGAAAATATAAGTTTGATAGAATTGTGAGGAAGTCAGCATTTGACGATGGGAGAACTTGTGTTGGTTTTTTTCTCTTTCATATTCTACTCCAACTAAATTTTAATGGTTTTACTGATTCAATTATTAACTGTGCAAATTTAATTATTATAATTATATATAATTTAACAATTTAATTAGATTGGTCGTGAATCGCTGCGCAATTCATGCAGTTCACAAGCTAAAGCTTCAGTGGAATGCCAAATGATGTAAAGGTTTCATAAAGTAGCTGAAAACTTTATGCAACTTTTCCTAAAAGATAGCTCAGATAGATATAACCTCATGACAGTTGAATTGATATAGAGAACGCATCTCGCATCGAGTTAACACATAACAGTTTAGATTCCGACCAATGATCGTGATTTAACAGTCGAAACTTTAAATGATTTTCCTTGTTGACGTAAGTCTTAAGTTATATATCAGCAACATGTAATTGAATAATTATTGTCTATTATTGAAGTTAATCTCCGTTAAATCGCTGTATATATACCTTGTATACCTTACACATATGAAAGAAGAAAATACAGAGACAGACAAAAAAGAGATAGAGAGCGAAAGAGAAAGATAGAGATGGAGAGATTGAGGAATGCAGGGAAAGATTGGGAAGGAGAAGAAATGGGATAGAGGATAGAGTGAGAGGGAGGAATAGAGAGAGCTAGAGAAGGATAGAGACATAGAGAGAGAGAGAGAGATAGAGAGAGAGAGAGAGAGAGATAGAGAGATAGAGAGAGAGAGAGAGATAGAGAGAGAGGTATGTAGAGAGATACAGCTGGAACGAAGGGAAGATAGAAAAATATATGGAGAATAGTAAAAAGAGAGAACAAGAGATACAGACAAAGAATTATCAACAAAGGCAGAGAGAGGGAGAGAGATAAAATAGCGACAAAGAGAGAAAGCGAAAAGAAACAGAAGCAGGTAGAGAGAGAGATAGAGATATAAATAATGAAAAGAATATGGAGGGAGAAATAATAATAAAATAGAGAGAGAGAGAGAGAGAGAGAGAGAGAGAGAGACACCGAAGAAAAAATAGAAGCAGATAGAGCGAGAGAGAGAGGTAGAAATATAAACAGGGACAAATATATTGAGGGAGAAAGACTAAGAGAGAGAGACAGGAAAGATAGACAGACGATAGATAGTGACGAAGCCAGTCAGAGAAAGAAAAACTGAGAGCAAAAGAAGGACTGGGAGTGAGGGAGAGCGAGAGATGGAAGGAATTCGAGAGACAAACAGATAAAGAAAGAGATAGAAAGAGTGACACGATGACCTTTCACAGTCAAAGTATAATGAGTCTCTGTTTGCCTGTCTTACTCTATACCTTATAGAGAGAGGGAGAGATAGAGAGAGAGTCAGAAAGGCAGGCAAAGAGAGGCAGAGATACCTATTCTATTCTGACTATATTGACTAATTATCTATTCTACACCTGAGACAAATCATATACGTTATCTACTTTCCACTGTAGCTAATATACCTGCTATCTAGGGTATTTGCATATTACGCACGCTTTAGGCGGAAACTCTGCGCATTTGACCCTCGGCGCTGAATCATCGAAATGAAAAACAAAACCCAAAAATTGCGAGCAACTTTTTTTTGAGGCCAATTAAATTACAAACAAATTAATACAAAAAAAAAAAAAAAAAAAAAAACGCAGCGAAAGGCGTCGGCGAAGGCGAATTCGAATTCGCAGTCGAGCTCGAACTCGAATCCGATTCGACGCTGCTGGTCAGTTGGGTCACGGGTGGCTTTTTATATTCGCTGAGCCGATTTGATTAAAAGCAAATTCATTAAACGGAACTACTGCGGTCAGCAGGGGGCAGGTGATAGGGGGCGCGGTCTTGTAGGATGACTGAAGGGATGGATGAGGGGAGGGGATTTATCTAAACATGCGTGAAAATCAATCATGGTGGCACAAGACAATGGCACAGCGAGAGCTAAGCCGCTCGAGCCGGCCGATTGCTGCCGAAGAGGAAGCCACGCGTTGGCGCCTTCGGCAACTGTTGCTGCCGCAGCGGCAGCAACTGTTGCTGCTGCTGCTGCTGCTGCGGCTGCTGCTGCTGCCATTGCTGCGACTGCAAAAATAAGTTTATATAAAACGTGAACGAAAAGTTATGGCCAACAGTCGTGTACGCGCCAGCCGCTCGAGCTGAGATTTAAGTTAAACAAATATAAACAAGCCACGCCCCCAACAAAGGACAACTGCGCCTTTGCCCAGACATATACAGACAGACACGAATATACCAATATTTTTTTTTGTTCACTGTGCTTGAGTGTATTCGTAATATCCAACAGCTGCATTGCGCATACGCCATGAGCGCCCCTCGACTTCCGTTCTGCCTGCTCGGCTTGCTGCTGCTGCTGGCTGCCCACGCCCACGCCGCCTACAAGCTGCAGGAGCGCTACAGCTGGAACCAATTGGACTTTGCCTTCCCAAGCGAACGGCTCAAGGAGCAGGCCATCGCCAGCGGCGACTACATCCCACAGAATGCCCTGCCCGTTGGCATCGAGCACTTTGGCAATCGCCTCTTCGTCACAGTGCCGCGCTGGCGCGACGGTAAGTACAGCTAGATATGTGCATCGATTAATCAATCAATCAATCAATCAATCGCACATTTTGGGCCTCATTAGTTGTGCCAAAAGGCAGAAATCTCTTTCTGCCCGCTTTGGCCGTGTTTCGCACTTGTTTTGCGCTCAATTAACATGTTCGATTGATCAACAAATTGATTGCCTGATTGACGCAACGCGCACTCAGTGTATGTCATTAAGGCAACCTGCTTAGCTAATTGACACCTGTGCCTGGCCAAGTGCCTACTTTGTTTCTTGTGATGCCATTGCCGTATAATTAGCGACATATCTGACGATCTGCAATCACTGATTGAACACGAAAGTGAAACACATTCAAGAATCAAATGAAATTATCTAGCAAAAGGTTTCACTGCGATTTCAATTACTGAAAACCTTTTATAAACTCATTAAAATTAAAAAAATTAAATTTTTCAACTTTATATCTCAGTTTAATTGAAAGATATATAAAATACATAAAAGATAAAATATTAAAATTTTAGCTAAAAATTTAATTCTACCTTTTCAAATACTAAAAACTTATGCATATGTATATTTGTTAAATATTTTTCTTATTTTTAAAAGAGATTAAAAATATTTAAAGTTATAAAACAAATTTCAAATCTAAATTTCCTGCCAATAATAATTTTTTTTCCATTGCCACGTTGAGTTTAGCTTGAAAACGAAAAAGCAAAAGTCATTCGCAGCTCAATTAAGCCAAACATAATTTAATTAACGGCAAATTCTAACGGTTCTTGTATAACAATAAAGCGGAATTGCACGGCTTACAAGCATTTACTGCACACTTTTATGAAAAGCCAATTTAACTATAAAGAAAAATGAAATAAAATAAAATATCAAATAATAAATAATGAAAAACAAGAAAATTGTGAAGGCTTCATCACAGCCTTGAGATCGGCTGCAAATGAAAAGAAATACAAGAAAAACCAATAAAAACAATGCAAACATGCCTAAATAACAATAATAAACAATTAGCTGCGTTTCGACTCCAAGTGAGAGTTGGAGCTGCATTCGAGTGCAACAAGTTTGAATAGTTGAATTGAATATTGTGCAGTTGAGTTGTTTGCTTGGCTCGTTTTTCCTTCTGGTTGGTTCTGCACGATATGACAATTGGTTTACCAAATGGTCAAGGAAATATCTGCAGAACGAACTTGAATTGATCAATCCAATACTGAAGTGCATTAAGTTGGGCTCATGCTCTTAAATGCTTCCTATTGGCTTAAGAATATTTTAATCGTGCAAGAGTATCTCAGTCTCTCACTTAAGAATTCACTTTGAAGTGAATTGTTTTATTTTATTTAAATTTAGCTGATCAAAATAGGACTTTGCCTAGATTCGAGTCGAATTTAGTTAGCCTCATTGAAAGATTATATCTTTCATTCTGTGCCTCTCACTCGCTTAGATCTTGAAGAATGTCTGATGAATCTTTCATATTTCATCTGTCATTACTTCAGCTCTCTTCACTCGTCCGTCTTTCATATTCCATCATCTACATTCTCCTTCCTTTATATTCCATCTCTTATCTCTAACTTTCCATCTGCCCTCTTCAAACACTAAACTCGACATATTTCAATTTACTCTTTTTCCACATTCAAATAAAACAGAAACTTTACAGAAAAAATTTTGTCCTAATCATTAGCAGTTTTCTGGGTTTCACAACTCAAGCACAGCCTTGAGCCGTATTTGAGGAATGGCACTTGAATATGAATATTGGAATGGCGTCGTTGGCAACGCCCCAAAGAAGGTCGGCCAAATCAAAAGCCAAAAAGTCAATTGCCAAGTGCCAAGTGGCATGAGGCATGAGGCAAGTGGGCGCATAGGCCTCACTCAAACTTGGTGCTGCAGAGAGCGAAAGTTAATCCGCAAAATGTGTTTTAAAAGCAAATCAATTAGCTAATCTAAAGTGAAGTTCACAGCTTACAATGGCAATAGCTGCACTCAGTTGGCAGTCAAAAGGTATTGCCAGGTAGCCAAGTGCGCCGACGCTTTATGACTATTCAATTCAATTCAATTCATTGAAAGGTTCATTGAAACCTTAACAAATCAATCAATTTCAGGCCCTTCGAATCAAGTTGACCAGCAGAGAATGAATCACAATGCGATTGTCAATTGGCCAAAAGAACCGCGAGTTCCCCCCCATATCAAACAAGATATTTCTCTACTTTTGAACTATTTGTCCATTTAGCTATAGATATGTACATATATATGCGAGAGTATCGGTCAACAAAAGTTGCCATACAATACAACTTTTACGCGACAAACTTAATTATGTTGAGTGGAAATATTTTCGGCTTGACAAGTTGAATGCAAATACTTTAAGCCTAATTCACATTCCATTCAAGTTTAACTGGCAAACAGTGCTGGAAAACGAAAGCTGTTAGCCAAAGATGGAATTTGTCGCTCGCTCTGCTCGCTTTTCATATCGAGTTTTTTGAGTGATTGTTAAGGATTTGATAGGCTTAAGCCATTTAATATTTCTAATACTTTAGCAGGCGCCAATTTGCGATTATCTGTGCTGTGACAGTCATTGACATTATAATAGATAATGCTGGCAAGCTCAATATGAATTTCAACAGCGTCTAGTGTTGGAAAACGTAGTTTTGTAGAGAATTGTATAGAATGGTAAATTGCCAATACAATCCATAAGTGCTGGAAAATGCTGGAAACTTGCTCTGAAATGTTTATTAAAATTCTTTCGCTTCTGAGTGAGAACTGGTCTCTAGCTGTCCCAGTAGCTAGCATTATAAATGATTCAATCCGCATTGGGGCAACATAAATTTCATATATGTATTCAGAACCAAATGCAAATTAAATTGGCAAATTGAATTCGTTTACAAATCGCGCGTTTCCCACATAATTTAAAGTCTAATGCAAACGGAATTCGAGTCCGATTCGTGAAAGAAAAACAAAATTATAATTATTTTGTGGCATGTCGATTCGATTCAATTCGATTCGATTAGCTTTTTCTTTTTCTTTTTTTGCGATTTCAATGAGCTTGGAGCCATTGAATTACAAATTGATATCAACAGCTACCGAATGTCTCAATGCGCCTCCTTTTGGCTCGCCAATGATCGCTCATTGCAATTGACATACTGGAAATGCGAACACACACATGGCGAGAGGGAGATGAATAGAGAGTGAGCGAGTAGAGAGTGAGCGAGTGAGAGAGTGAGAGAGGGAGAGAGGGAGACGGCGTTATCTGGCTAATGGTAAATTCATTGGTTTTTAACCACTTGCAAACGCGCTAAGCGACCAAAATTAATGTTTATTAAAATGCGCTCATTGCGCTACTGTTTATAATGCATGGGAACAGGTCCGCTGAGCGGAGCAATACATATAACCAGATCAGCGTTACAAACCGAAACACCGAAAGACAGACGGATGGACACAATTATGCATCGAGTCTGACAGGCAGCTGACACATGCATGCAGTGGCTACAAAATAAAGTTGTTTATGCTGTTAAGTGAACAGGGTATTCATTTGTCATCACACGAAACAGATTACACAAACATCGGGCGAGACATTCCAGATTGAGTTTGAGTTGCAGTCGGACTTGGGTTGGAATTTTGAAGTGGCAAAGATTAGCTGAAAGCCAGACTAAACTCAGATTCCTTGACAGGCCTAATGCATTTAAATAGATGATTAGATCGATAGCATATACAAGTTGCTTTGATTCCAGAGCAGCTGCTGCAATAGAACTAATTAAGCTACGATTCCTTGCCGGCAATAATTGTGAGACTTTAGTTGCTTTCGAGCAATGGCAAAGCTAGGCAAGGCGGGGCTACGAATATATGGCAACTATAGCCAAGTATCGATAATTATCGATTTCATTTTGCCTACACGTGAGTGTGTTTCATGTCTTTCCAAAAACTATATTTCTCGATTTCTCGATATAGTTAGCTAATGTGGATGAGGTCAATGCAATTTCATTTTCCTCATTCTAATGTTTTCCATCGTCATATTTATAGCCTGCCATGTGTGAGCTAAGGAAAAACAACTTCAATCGGAAACGAAGACTTAAATCGAATTAGCTAACTGCAATTGGATTTGTGAAATGCTGCTTATTCAAGCTCGCGTTTTGTAAATGCATTTTGCTGATTGCCCGTGGGCGGACGAGGGGGTTACTTGTTAGCTGTTCGCTCTTGCCTGTTAGCTGTTCGCTTTTGGCTGTTGGCTGTTGGCTGTTGGCTGTTGGCTGTGGCAATGCTTATGTGGTTAGTGGGGGGACAGCTGTAGGTCGATGCCACTCATAGAATTAGCCAAGACAAGTGCGAGTGATGTCGCGCACGCCCGCTACCAGCAGAAACTGGTTAAAGTTGCGCTTGTCAACTGGAGCGGAAACGCAGACGACGATGACGATGACGATGGCGATGGCGATGGCGATGGCGATGGCGATGGCGATGGCGATGATGATGATATGATGCAGTGGCTAATGACAACGGAAATCGCTGGCATTTAATTTGAGTCGAGTTGAAGAGTTAGCGCATTAGCTAAGAAAAAGTTGCCTCGACTCACCTGACAACGTCTCATATCATACACAGCAGTTGATTGACTCCCTCTCCTCTCCCGCCTCTCTCTCTCTCTCTCTCTCTCTCGCTCTCTGCCTGACTGATTAGCTGACTGACTAACTGATTGATGTCCAACGCATAGCACATCAATCGCTAGCCGACTAGAAAGTTGCATATTCGACAAGCAACTGCAGTCTCTTGTGTTGCCACAGATAAAAATGAAAAACTTTGTAAATTGTTCAGTTTTTATCTTCAAACTTCAGTGAAGTTGTGTCGCTAAGCTGATTATCCAATGGCTTATCCTAACATGGCAGTGGCATACGCTTAATGATCCCAGCGTAATGATCGCTCTTCATGGATCATAGATCTCACCTGCTTACGCTTAACAACTCTTAATTCAATTCGAGATATCCATTTCCTCAGTAAACGTTTTCCTTTCCATTTCGGGCTATATCTTGTAGGCATTCCGGCCACATTGAACTACATCAACATGGATCACAGTCTGTCAGGCTCACCGGAACTCATTCCGTATCCGGATTGGCGCAGCAACACGGCTGGCGATTGCGCAAACAGCATTACGACAGCCTATCGCATTAAGGTAGACGAATGCGCACGCCTCTGGGTGCTGGACACGGGCACCGTGGGCATCGGCAATACCACCACCAATCCCTGCCCGTACGCTGTGAACGTGTTCGATCTGACCACGAATACGAGAATCCGACGCTACGAGCTGCGGCCCGAGGACACAAATCCGAACACATTCATTGCCAACATCGCTGTGGACGTGGGCAAGACCTGCGACGATGCTATGGCATATTTCTCAGATGAGCTGGGCTATGGCCTGATCACGTATTCCTGGGAGCAGAACAAATCGTGGCGATTCTCGGCTCACTCCTACTTCTTCCCGGATCCATTGCGAGGCGACTACAACATTGCCGGCTTGAATTTCCAGTGGGGCGAGGAGGGCATCTTCGGCATGGCTCTATCGCCCATACGCTCCGACGGCTATCGCACTCTCTACTTTAGTCCCCTGGCCAGCCATCGTCAGTTTGCGGTGTCCACGCGCATCTTGAGAGACGAGTCGCGCACCGAAGATAGCTATCACGATTTCATTGCCTTGGACGAGCGCGGACCCAATTCCCACACCACAGCTCGCGTAATGAGCGACGATGGCATCGAGCTGTTCAACCTGATCGATCAAAATGCAGTCGGCTGCTGGCACTCGTCGATGCCCTACACACCGCAGTTCCATGGCATTGTCGATCGCGACGATGTGGGCCTAGTCTTTCCCGCGGACGTCAAGATCGATGAGAACAAGAACGTTTGGGTGCTCTCCGATCGTATGCCCGTCTTTCTGCTCTCCGATCTCGACTATACCGATGTCAATTTCCGCATCTATACCGCACCACTTGGCGCTCTGATCGAAAACACCGTCTGCGACTTGAGAAATAATGTGTATGGTCCGTCGAATTCGGTCAATCAGCAGCCTCAGCAGCCGTCGCTGCCCGTTGCCCCACCCAATATCTATAAGCCATATCGTCCCGTTGGACCGCCCAAGAAGCCACAACTCTCAACCAGCTGGGCGCCAGCGCCTCCCAGTCGCACCTATCTGCCAGCAGCATCTCCGTCCGTTAATCCGGGACAGAGCATCTCCAGCATTAGCGTATCGTCGGGAGTGGATGTGCCCAAGGCTTATGTCTTCAATCAGCACAACGGACTCAACTACGAGACGAGCGGACCACATCTCTTCCCGACCCATCAGTCCATTTCGCAGCGCGAGGGTCTGAAGAGCTATGTGAACGCCCGCCAAGCCGGCTGGTGGCACCATCATCATTGAGACAGCTAATCACACTATTTCCTCAGCTGTCCCTGAAGCCAATTTTTTTTGTCGCCTTTATAAAGTGTTGTCTAAGTATTTTTTATGCGTTCATCATTTTGTCTTCTTAAATCACAATTTAGCATTGTAAGAGAAATTGTAAGCAAAATAAATATATATAATTTTTTTTTTTAATTATTTAAAAATATAATTGCTTGGAAACATGGTTTTTGCTTTAAAGTGCAGGCGTTCGGCAACAGATGGCGCCAGCTGCGGCAACTTAGAGAAAAAGCTCTGTATACAGCACTTATTAATTGATTAAAGCTCGACTATAGTAGGGTGTACATGATTAGTTAATATCCCAAGCCTGGAACCAACTTGCTTTCTCAAGCATTTCGCCTTTCTCGCAATCCTCTAGGCGCCACAGCGGGCCGACAGCTAGGCTCAGCCAGACAATTTTACATGCATAATTTATTACGCAATTTGGCCAAGAGCAACAGCCAAGAGGCAATAAACCAGAAATAAATATCAAATAAATCTTTAGTTAGCCGACAATTAAATACACTTTCTGCGACAAACAATTATGTGCGTGCATATAATGTTGTTGTTAATTTAAAGCACTGTTACGTTTCGCATTTGAGCGCGCTCTCATAAAACTATCGATAGTTGCTACTCGACCAACCACCACATCGAGTGAAGCATCGATGGCGCAGCCCATCGCTTTGCCTTGCAGCGATTATGCACGGTTGTATGTCGGCACAGAATCGAATTGTTGTTCTTTAACTATTAGATGCGAGTGCGAACGCAATTCAAGCTCACGTTTTTTGTTTGATTGGTGTTTACGCAGTGGTTAGGCGCAAATCTAAAGAATTGTTAGAATACTGAATGTACATCGCAAATTGCAGAAAATAAGTCAAGGTAAGTCAACAAAAATGAGGCAAAGCATAGACGATGAGTTTGCAAAAACGAAAATCTCTGACAACTGGACTGACAACGGCTCAACAAAATTCGCAACCATTATAACTATCCTGTCTCGACCCATACCAACGGGCGTTTGTGTGTGTGCGTAATTCAGTACATGTGTGTGTGTATGCGCGCAACTTTGTGCGTGTTTTTTATTGTCAAAAAAAATGAGTTTACTGTCCCCGAGATTCCAATGAGCTGCTTATGGAGGTTGCGTCGCGTTGCGTTGCGTAGCGTTGCGTAGCTAGCACAACAGACAACACAAACACAAAAGCAGACACGAAGCACAACAATGCAGCGACTGCGAATGCGACTGCTGCGGCTGCGGCTGCGACTGCGACTGCACCTGCGACTGCGACTGTGACTGCGACTGCTGCGGCCCAATATGGCAGCACCTGAACTTAAACTTAACCTCAAACAGCTGCGCTGCTGCTGCTGTCAGGGCAGCGCTGTGTGCCAATGAACGTGCGTCAAAGATTTGACGCCGAAATTAAAAAAATAATAAATAAACAAAAATAGCAAATCACTGCGCAACCCTTGCAATGCAAGCAGAACTGAAACAGCAAGCGAATAACCAGATACAGATGCAAAAAAAAAACTAATGAGCTCGCCGAAGTTCCAATACTCATCCAAGACGAAGTTCTAAAGACTCAGCTTTGATAACAAACACAAACACCTAAACACTAGTATGAACTACTAAAGTAAAGCTCATCAGATAACACTAATATGAGCTTTACGATTGACCCTCATGTCTATGAACTGGTCAATTTTATACTATAAGTACTTCATACTATATAGCTTACATGGAAGTATATAAAGATAATTGACCATTGACTGCTGCAGTTGGCATTTGAAACCTGTTTCCGCAATGCTTTGCAGCACCATTCGGAAGCAGGCTAAGATTTCTACTGAGACGGGCGTTACGAGACGCGTGCTATAGCTGAAACACAATCAATGTTTGCTAGTTGTAGCTAAACAAAGGCGGCCAACTACCAGGCGATGTCAAATCAGTTTAAAACCTACATACTATACATACATCTGATCCATAAGCACTCATCACAAACGAGAAACGTAGACTAGCAATAACATCAGTTTTTGAAAATAGACATCCGTACGCTCTAAAATAGTCCTCAATGGAGAACTGTGTATGCAACTGTCTCAATAAAAAAGCAAACAACAAGAGCGACATCTACAACTATATCAGAGACAAAAACAAGAACAGAAACAAACCCAAACCGAACAACAATAACAGCGATAATCACACTAACAACTACAACAGCCGCCATGGCGACAACGGGGACAATCACAATACCAAATGCAGGCCAGGTGACGAAGCAGAAGATGAAAGTCTCAGGGAGAATAAAGGAATTTCAGATTCCTTCTACAAGTATCTGGAGCGGACTATACGAGCCGTAGTGCTTCTGCTTGGACGAGTTCTAGCTACAATCTGGTCTTATTCCTTTTCAGTGAGCGTGAGGGAGGCCAGAAAGCCGCTGGGTCAGTTGAGGAACTGCAGCAGCAGCAGAGGCAAAATGGTAAAGAAGCGTCAGTCCGACGCACAACAGGACGGCAGCAGTTGGACGGATTCGGGCGATGAGGAGCTTGTGAATGGTCATGCCGCTGCCGGAAACAATGCCACAATTTGCCAACACATTAAAAAGGCCGTGGACCCGGCCAGGTTGCGCCGTCACCTCAAATCCACCGGATTACTCTATGATTGCCAGATGTGTCAGAAACTCAATCCGCCCAATGGAAGTGGCACTGATTCAGCTGCCTGTGAGTACGACAACACGCTCTGGCTGTGCCTCAAATGTGGCACACAACTGTGCAGTCGCGAGCGCAACAAGCACGCGCTGCTCCACTACCAGGTAACAGAAATCACAATCTCTCTGATTTCCTTTAAGCGCTCATTTTACTTCCGATTGCCCTCCACTTTCAGACTCCGCACTCGGACTCGCATAGTCTGGCATTGAATACGCGGTCGTTTAAGATCTGGTGCTACGATTGCGGCACTGAGGTGTCCGCCAACTCTCGCAAGAATTTACTGGATTGCGTTGAGCTAGTTAAGCGCCTGGCTCAGAAACCTCTTGCCACCGTCGCCGACGTACAGTACAAAATAATATCGACTCTGGACCAGATTAGTCCCATTGTGCCGATGACTGGCGGCAAGCAGATGACCCCATCCACCGTGGGTAATTCGCTCATACCGCCACCTCCATCGCCACCGCCAGCCAGCTCAACAGGCTCAGTGCCCGGCATGGCAAAGCGTGTGCTGGACAAGCGAGTCATCTGTCAACCAGTTGGTGTGCCGTCCACTCCGTCTGCTGGCAATCCAGAGCTGGATCGGTTGCCGCGCGTGCGTGGCCTGACCAATTTGGGCAATACGTGCTTCTTCAATGCCGTCATGCAGTGTCTGGCTCAGACGCCATTTTTACTGGACGTACTCAAGGAGCTGGCCGAACCCGGGGAGCAGTAAGTCGCAAGCGTTCAATTAGAAATCATTTTCCTAATGCATACTTCTTTTCCTCTAGATTTGTGCTGCCCGGTGGCACTTTTAATTTTATGGATAAGGGCGACGTCGAGCTGCCCGTTATAAAGGGCACGCTCTCCTCTTGGGGCAATCTTACCGCTGCTCTGGCCAATGCACTGGAGGAACTGCAGTCCGGTGGCAGCGTCTTCACGCCCAGCAAACTCTTCGACAAGCTTTGTGCCAAGTGTCCACAGTTTACTGGCGGGGATCAGCACGATGCGCACGAGCTGCTGCGCCAGTTGCTAGAGAGCGTACGCTCTGAGGACTTGAAGCGTTATCAGCGCGTCATTTTGCAGAATTTAGGATACAAGGATCAGGATAATAACAGCGTGTCGGAGGAGATGCGCCAGAAGTGCAAGATCTATGGCAACCAGGCTGCCGATCGCATACTACGCCCCGAGCAAGTTTTTCGAGGATTTCTTGTCTCGACATTGAAGTGTCAGGACTGCTTTAATATCTCTTCACGCCACGAGTACTTCTTGGACATGTCACTGCCAGTGGCAGTCGAGAAGCCACAGCCGCCTCAGCGCCGCAGAACTAGTCCGGAGACGTCGCCGTCGGCTGCTCACAAGAGCAGCAGCGTCAACCCGAAGCTTAGCAACGGGCAGACTGATATGGGCGTAATGTCGCCTCCGTTTTATCTGCACGCTGATGGGCAGGAACCGGTGGGGCCATCCAAGGCGCAGGTGAAAAAGGAGAAGGAACGCGAACGCAAAGCCAAACGCGCCGCCAAGCACCAACGTACCAAACAGGCCCAAAAGCTTTCGCTTAAACTGAACGTCAGCGAAGGAGTAAATGGCGGCGGCGGCGGCGGAGACGATATCGATGGCGACCAGCAGCCCGGCAGTGGCGATAGCCAGGAACAAGCGCAGCCCACTTCGGCTGACACTGACAGCGAGAAGACACGATCCGCTCCATGGGGCGAAGGTCCTCGTGCCAAATCAGTTTCCCAGAGCGCAACCACATCCGAGCACTCGGACGCCGATGTCGAGGACAATCTAGTTGATGACGCAGCCACCGGCAGCAATGCCAAGTTCTACACAGACAGCAATGGCAACTCGCAACCGGTGAGCGAGAAACGTGACGATACACCCGAGCACATGGACAAGGACTCGCTGGAAGAGGACGAGAATGGTAAGCCAACACTGTTAAAACCATGTAAATGCATGCGAAAGGGACAGCAAATGCAGATAATGCCATCTCACTCATCTCTTTATGTTTACAGACTCAGGCATAGCCACTAGTCCGGCACCGACCACCACCACTAACAGCGCGGCCAGCACCACCAGCACCGCTAGCAATGGAAACAACAGCAACGATAATAACAATGGGGCCAGCAATGGAACTGATGCGAACACCCCAGCTGAAATAGACAGCGCAGCAGCCAGCCTGGTAAATGCCAGCCTAAGCGAGGAAGGTGCCACTCTAATATGTCAATCGGGGCAGCTGCAGCTGCAGATGGAGCAGCTGAGACTTCGCGAGCAGGCCAAGAATGCGGCAACCTCGAAGCGTGTGCGTACGCAGAGCTACTCTGATTGGAGCACTACAATTGCGCCGCGGTATCAGTGCGAGGTGGGTGAGTGTTCAGTGGCGTCGTGTCTCAACAATTTCACCGCCGTGGAGCTAATGACGGGCCAGAATAAGGTCGGCTGCGAGAGCTGTACACGACGGATCAACGGGACCGATCCTCAAGCCCCAACGGTGAATACAAATGCGACTAAGCAGCTGCTGGTGTCCAGCCCGCCGGCCGTATTGATTTTGCACCTGAAGAGGTTCCAATTGGGACCGCGTTGCATTTTCCGCAAGATTCCGCGCCCGGTCAGCTACACAGTCCTGCTTGACATAGCCGCCTTCTGCGGGTCCAAGGTGAAGAACTTGCCCAACATTGATCGCAAGCAGAAGAAGCTGCTCTATGCACTCTATGGCGTCGTCGAGCACTCTGGCGGCTTATATGGCGGACACTACACCGCCTATGTGAAGGTGCGTCCAAAATTGACACCCGATGATAAGCGATGGAAATTCTTGCCGCACGGCAGCAAGGCTGAGCTCGATCAGGATGATGAGCAGCTAAAGAAGCTTGAGGAGCTGCTGGCCAAAGAAAAGGCCCGTGAGATGCGCATGAATGCGATGGATGATAGCGACGATTTTACTAGCTCAAGCAGCAATGCATCCACCTCGGACGACTCCACCTCCGACCTTAGCAATGCTGCTGTCGATGATGAGAATACCAATGTTGCTACAGATGTCGATGCCAATGCTGATGCCGATGCCGATCAGGCGGCGAACACAGCCAATGACGAAGAAGAAGCAGCCAACGTGAAGGCCCCGCCCGGCAAATGGTATTACGTATCGGACTCGCGCGTTCAAGAAGTCAGCGAGGAGGCGGCCCTCAAGGCCCAGGCGTATCTGCTATTCTACGAACGTATCTATTAGAAACTGGAGATCACCTCCAGCGGTGTGCGATGGCCGCATCGTTCCATTAGCTTAGCATAGATATTTGGAAGTTATTTAATTTTTTTACCTCTGTTCCTGATTTCGTTACTATCCTTTAATTTGCATTTGGAACGCGACAAACCTACGGCGCGATCTACAACGAAGATGATGGACTGAAAAGACAAAACGGCTCAGATTTGAAAAGTGTCGAGGAAATGCATTTGAAATTGTATTCTGTTTTTCATCAATAAGCTATGGATAGATCGGCAGGCGACATATATGCCCTAGGCATATCAATTTCATCACTGACACTGACACACACATGTACACAAAAATGGACTGAAAAGACACATACACTGAGATAGGACTCAAATTTTAGAATGGAACAGGAACTTGCATGCATTTGATACAAATTATGATGGATAGAACGGCACACACTCTATTTATATATATATCTATATATATACATATACTTCAAAATTTTGAAGACGAACTACATAGTCACTCACACGAAATATGCTGCAAATTTATAGTTTATTAACTGACAAAACGAATCTATTTAATCTTTTTCTATTTGGATTTTGGCGTACAAATTTGAAATGTTTACTGCAATATTTTGATATCATGCAATACCTTAAATACACTTCAAGAAAATGCAAATAATTAAAATAAATTATATTTATTTTATTATGTTTATTATGATAGTTATTATTATTACCTTAGCAATTGAATGTTTTTTTTTTTTTTTAATAAAAATGTGCAAAAGCATAGCTAAAGAAGTTGAGCGACAGAATTTCAATTAACTAATATATACATATATATAGAGATTTTTTTACAATTTTATTAAATAGTCTTAAGTTGCATATATATATTTATGAATGTGTATGTATGTATGTATGTATATCTATATGTATTTAGTCTGTGGTCCAAAAGAGATTAACATTAGCATTGCCTCAAAAGACGATAAAATGTTAACTTTAGCAAACAATAGCGAAAGAAAGAGAAGAGAGAGAACCAGAATATCAACAAAAGAAAAGCAAATATGTAAAAACAAAAAAGTAAAAAAAAAAACAGTTAATTGCAATTATTTATTACGAAAATCAATGTGAATGTTAATGGATCATAGGAAATGAATCAAATACAACCAATTGCTCGCTTCTGCCAACTTTATACTAACTAATTGTAATCCAATTCAATTGACTATACATAAGTATCTAAACAATTAAAAAAGAAAATAGTGAAAAGAGTTCTATACACACACACACACATTACTATATATCTATATATATATATATATATATAAGTGTACAATGTCTTGATCTCTGTTGCAGCTAATCAATGTTAAATGTTCCGACTAATTAAAGGAAATCGCAACAAGATACACACACATATATGCGATATACGACAAGCATCCAAATATATACAACAATATCTGCCTATGTATATGCCAGAATGAAGAGAAATTACAACCAAGTATATGTCATATGTACCCACATTTATCTTGTGACCTAGGCTATGCGAATCAATTTACTTATATAAATTCTACAAAAGATGTTCATAGACTAAATGTCAAATTGTTGGTTTTACTTGCATATACCTATAGATACACCAAGGGCTTGAGATATCTCTATTTGTATTGCAGGAGATCAATTTCAATTTAGAAATATGATTTCTATGGTCTATATTCGAATACTGTGGGAAAATAGTATATGGTTATAGATGTGGGATTTAATAGCATTTATTTATATTTGGACTGTCCAAAATTATGTTACTTTAGTTGAAAGCTTTAGGCTTTGATGCTAAATACCGTAGCATACTTTTCAGCATTTAATTTTCTAATTGGAGCTAAATCTCTTATCAGAACTTGTTGCTGCCTTGCAACCAAACAGACTTGGTTGATGCATTTACTTTTAACTCTCTAAGTGAGCACAGCTGAGTTTCTCGTGTATATTTGTGGTTCACTCAAAAATTATGGGATCTAAGACAACTATTGCTTGACTTCAACATACCTAACTCTTGTCGAGATATCAGCTGCCTTACGCATACCTCTAGCGCCTTCTCTGTCGCTCTTTTCATCTTGTCTGACTCTATTCCGATTTCGGACAAGCTATTGGGCCCGCATTAAAGAATAATAGGCTGATAATGATTTAAATTATATATTATGTATTTACATCTGTTTGCCAAGCATTATGTTCCATGAGTACGCGTGTAAGTAAAGTTAACTAGATTTTTACATTTTCTTCGGCATGTCTAAAAAAAAAAAAAAAATCCAACATTTTCTTATAGCTATGTATATAAGTTTTGGACTATGAGTGATTCAACAACAGGTATTCATATGTGTAGTCAAAGACGAGGAGCATAATGGCGCCGCCGGGGCCCAGGCGCATGATCTTGGGCACCAGGCCCTTATAGAGGGCGCGGAAGCCCTCCTCCTTGTAGACGGTGACAATGGAACTAAGAGTGCCGCGATATTTGATCTCCGTGGGCACCGGCTGGGGTCCCTGGATGCGTGACTTGGCCACGTCGAACGGTATGTTGACGAAGCACGCCAATGTGCCGGCCAGGAAGCCAATGGAGACCTTGCGCATGAACTCCCAGGTGTTGTCCTTGCTCTCCGGCACGAGGTTCTTGACGCTGTGATAGAAGCCGAAGTAGACCATGTTGAAGATGCCATTGCGGCCCATTGTGGCGGTCAGGCCCTTGTTGAGGCCACGCAGTCCGATGCCATCGTTGCGCACGATGTCGCGCGCCACATCAAACGTGCCGATCAGCTTCTTCTGCCGATTCGCCTGCTGCGACACCTTAACCACCTCGAACGGATTGACGGCGATCGCCTCCAGAGTGCCAGCAGTCAGACCTGCCAGAGCGAAAGTCAGCGGTGTCGGTGTCGGCGAGCCGAACTGAAAGAATTTCTTCGTCTGCTCGAATACCAGAAACTTAATAGCCCTCTTTGGCGTCTCGGCCAGTATTGGTGGCATCAGACCCTTCCAGTACGAGGCGATGCCCTCCTGTCGATACATCTTGGCGAAGCAGTCAAACACTCCCGAGTAGTGCATCTGCAAACGAATTGCGCGTGAAGTAAATCATTTTAACTGATATCGAATATAGCCAGATATAGCCAGATATAGTCAGATATAGTCAGATATAGCCAGATATAGTCAGATATAGCCGGATATAGTCAGATATAGCCGGATATAGTCAGATATAGTCAGATATAGCCAGATATAGTCAGATATAGCCAGATATAGTCAGATATAGCCAGATATAGTCAGATATAGCCAGATATAATCAGATATAGCCAGATTCATTAAAAGCATGGGGTTTAAGGACATTCAGGGATAAATATTTTCTAAGCCTAAAATAAATCTATTATTTAAGAGAGTGGATCAAAAGTAATTCGATTATATTTCCCTCTCTTTTTTTTTTTGTTTGCCTGTCTGTCTCTTTCTCTCTGTCTATCTGTCTCTCTCTCTCTATCTTTTTCTTTCTCTTTCTCTCTCTCTTTTTCTCTTCTCTGTATGTCTGTCTATCTGTCTCTCTCTCTCTCTCTCTCTCTCTATCTTCTCTATATGTCTGTCTGCCAACCTCTCTCTCTCTTTCTCTCTTCTCTGTATCTGTCTGTCAGCCTCTCTCTCTCTCTCTTCTCTGTATGTCTGTCTGTCAGCCTCTCTCTCTCTCTCTCTCTCTATCTCTCTCTCTAAATTCAAATTCAAACGGTCAAAAATTTCGTTCCATTTTCCATTGCTCACGGCACGCAAATATCATTTAAAAACGAAAGAGAAAAACTGGAAGCTTTCGAAATTAGTTTATTAGCTGAATTCACTTATTCATACATATATGTATATGTGTGTGTATATGCATGTGTGAGTGTGTATGGGTATGTGTACAATGTAAATTACTTTTGCATCTATTTTAATAATGTGATAACAAATTTGTTAAACACATAGACAAATCATCTTGCACTATATACAAATAGACACCTATATAAAGATATGTAAACATCATGTATATCATGTATATAGTATATGTAACTGAACATACACTTGTGAAAAAAGAAATAGCACCACGCACAGGCAATGTGTTCAAAGAATTGCATAGTGATGCCATTAATTATTTCTCAACTGTATATATAACTATATATACAGTAATATTTATATATGTATATGCAAGAGAAAACTTTCCGTATGCTTATTATTATATGCATATACATATGCTTTTATATGTATGTATATACCTCTAGATCTTTTGTTCCCACTAATTCTCTGTGTTCTTCAGTATATAGCCGGCAATATAGTCGGCCGAATACATTCAAATATACATATACATATGCCTAGTTATCGGCAGAACAACGTAAAATGCATTCTTAAAAGCTAAAAGCATAGGATCTCAAACATAAGCCGATAAGATATGGCTAATTGTATAGGTCGTCTCTGGGCATTTCAATTCGCTTGGAAACAAAATGCGACACGCGTTGCGATAGTAATATCATGAACGAGTTTAAAGACCGCGAACTAGCCAAGCAGAGAGGGAGATAGAGCGAGAGAGTAAGATAGAGAGATTAGTCGAAATTTTGTTTTGAGAATAGCGCCCAATCGATAAGCACATGCCTCGTGTGTGCATGTATGTGTGCGCATTGGTAAATATCGAAGCACTCGTCAGCTGTGCCCATTGGGATAGCTCGTCTATATTGTCGCTTTTGGTGACCTTGACACGACCTCTTTAAATACCCAGTAAACACACACACACACTCATCTACCCTATCAGCTGGGCTGTGCGATTGCTGCTTGTTAAGGTCGATTTTTGGGCATGGTCATAAAAGCTGTCTGGTTCTTATCGGCCTCTTGCTTATGCCACACACACACACACACACATACACATACACATACAATTGCTTAGCTTGCTATGCACGCGAACCTCTCTTGAGCCCTACCCTATATACAGATACAGATGTTTCCCTTGCTTTTGCACACATTTTGTTTACATTGGCATGAGCCAATACAACACTCACCTCGGCCGTATGGTTGGCGGCAATGGTTGCGGGCCGTGCCTGAATTTGCATGCGTGTCTTGACCACGTCCAGGGGCTGCATGATGCACACTTCCAAAAAGCCAGCCGAGCCGCCAGATAGCACCTGAAAGGCAGCTTTGCGACCCGGCGAAATTGTTGGTATATGATCACTTTGACCGCTCATCTTGTTGTTCTCCTCTTTCACTATTGCAATTGGTTTGAGACCAGAGGTTTATTTGTTAGATACCCATATACTTAGATGCGCATTTATATATATTTATATATTTATAATTATTATGCTTATGCGCCAATTTTCAGCCTTGTATTTATTTTATTTATTATTTTCTAAAAAAGCATCAACGAGCCAAAAATTTTTAGAGTCTAAACAGAAACAAATTTCAAGTTAAAATGTCTAAGGCAATGCTCACTTTGCTGCTCGAAGCTCGCTTCGATAGTCACGGCAAGTTTGGCGACGAAAACAAACGAAACAAAAACAAAAACAATCGCAATAAAGATACAAACTGAGAGAAGAGTGGGAGAGTGAGACGGAGAGAGAGCTGCTCTCAATAATTAGCTGCCGCGCGCCTCGACAACACAATTCGCACTGAGCCCAAGCAGCATTCCCAGGGCTGGAGTCGGACAGTCGCACGACGAGGCGAAACGAATCGTTGGCCGAGCTTTCAGTGGCGCAGCCGACGATGTGTGCTGGAAGAGCTTCTTGTCGCTGCTCTCTTGTCGCATGTGTTGTCCAATAACAATTAACGGCGTTCGGATCACGCGAAAAGCTCTCGCTGATCAGCGACGCTGCGACGTCATCTCCAGTGTCTGCTCTTTGTGTTTGTTGTTGCTGTTATTTCTCTCTTATGCTGTGAGCAGACTTCCAGCTGATAGCGGGAGCCGACTGCGAGCTGTGTAATGGATTGACTTGTAATTAATATTCTGATTGATATGAGTCCCAGCCAGAGATAAGATTAGATTTGGCTGGCTGTACTCTGCCCAGGCTAACTGAAGTGTCCAATAAATAATACAGATTGTATGCGGGACTAGGGTAATTATTTATATGTGAGCAAAGCGATTACATGTTGACTGATAAGATACGAAGCGAATAGATATATACATATGTATGTATGTCTGTATGACACACTATATTTCGCTTATTCAATCTATAATTCAATCTCTTTCCCATTTTGCATATTTTTCTCTCCTAGCATCTATCTCAAGTGCTGTATTTGGTCGCTGTCACTTTCACTGTCTTTAATTCTCTGCTTCTTTTCCAAATATTTCTCTCTTCTTTACTCAGTCTATATCTCCCTCTCTCTCTGTCTCTCCGTCTCTCTCCCACTATCCCTCATCTACCATATCACTATATTTTGCGCTCATTCTTTATCTCTTTTTATTTATCTCTCTTTCTTTCTCAACTTTCATATCTTTTCCGATTTATCTCTGTTTCTTAATATATCTTTTCTGACTTATCTGCCTGTATGCCTATATCTCATCCTCCCTTTCTCTTTACACCTGTCCGTTTCAATATCTCTTAATTCCTCTCTCTCTCTCTTTCTCTCTCATTCTACTCTACCTCTCTCTTTCTCTCAGTCTGCCTGTATGCCTATATCTCTTCCTCTCTTTCTCTTTACACCTGCCCGTTTCAATATCTCTTAATTCTTCTCTCTCTCTCTCTCTCTCTCTCTCATTCTACTCTACCTCTCTCTTTCTCTCAGTCTGCCTGTATGAATATATCTCTTCCTTTCTCTCTTCCTCTCTCTCTTTACATCTGTCCGTTTCAATATCTCTTAATTCCTCTCTCTCTCTCTCTCTCTTTCTCTCTCATTCTACTCTACCTCTCACTTTCTCTCAGTCTGCCTGTATGAATATATCTCTTCCTCTCTTTCTCTTTACACCTGTCCGTTTCAATATCTCTTAATTCCTCTCTCCCTCTCTATCTATCTCGCTTTCTTTCGCTCTCTCCCTTTGAAACCATGTATCTTTCTCCACTAATTTCATCAGTTTAATCATTATATCTCTTTTCTGTCTTGACTTTGTCTCTATATTTATTTCTCTCTTCTAGCTGTCACTATAATCTCTTAGTTGTTCTCTTTGTTGTTTTTCTGGCGCTCTCTTCGCTCTCCTATCTCTCTCACTTTCACTTTTCTCTCCTCTGTATCTCTCTTGACATTTGTTTCTCACTCTCGCCCTCCTCTTTCTCCGCTCACACATTCTTCCTCGTTCTGTCCCTCTCTCGCACTCATTTCTCTCTCAGCGCATCAAAGGCTGAGATTGAACCTGTAAGTGAGGAACTCTTCAAATAGTTCAGCTATATGCGACAATTTCCTCATATTGATAAACGCATTAATAATGCCACATAATAATGAATGTTCTCTATACATATACATACATATCTATCTATCTATATATATATGTATAATTCCTTACATACCATCAACTCGGTCATTTTAGTTTAGTAGATATCGGCATTCAGATTTCACACCTGGCCATTAGCTAGCTTATGCTCATTAGGTGGCATCCACAATTCCAGCCAATTCCAACCCACGTCAAAAGATTGGGCACATACATCAATACACACACATATATAGATACATACATGAGTATATTCATATCTCTTTACATACATTTGTGTCCACACTTGCGACATAAAGCCTAAGACAAACGAATCATTTGACATATTTGTCTCTCGATATCGCTTTGGCTTTAGTTCTGTCTGCATCTGCATCTGCATCTGCATCTGTAGCTGTATCTGTCGGAGCACAAGTGTATCTGACAGATGCATCTGGCGATCTTCGCTTTTGGCTCTTGATTAGTTTATTGTTTATTATTCATAGTGCGCTGTATGCGGCGCATCAATCAGTTGATGCCACGCAGCACAACTAGCAGAAGAATGCCACAAAATATGATGCACAGGTAAACACACACACACACACACACACACACATGCATATGTGTGTCTCAGGTTGCTAAGTGAAGTTTCCGTGAGATGGATTGAGGACAGATTTCATTTGCATAAAATGCATTCTATAACAAATTGACAGAACAAATTGTTGGTGTCAAAAATGCGATGCGCTTGACTGAGCCCCCGATCCACAGATACCCTATGATTTACATGCAAGTCCAACATTCCTCTCCCAAATATTTCTAGCTGTTAATTATGGGCACGAGTTAGCGTTGGCGATAGCTGCAGAAGTTCGTGTGGAATTTCAGATAAGCAGCTAGATCCATTGGAGCTGATCATAATATCAATGCGGCTAAGCGAATTTAAAATGCATTAGAGACCATTAAAAGCTCGTAAAGCCACGGCAAATGCCTTCCAAGTCAATCTAATTATGCTGTAAAGTCACGCAATTGGAGCAGACAGCAGGCAGAGATCCCAAACGAAATGATATAGTAATATCGCATAGGCATAAATTACCACCTAAACATAGCACTTAATAATCGATATGAATGAATATGGATAGACTTTGAAAATCGTCTGCAAACCGTTCACACAGCCATGGCTGATGGTCGAGCCAGAGCCAGAGCCAGAGCCAGGCAATCGAGGAAAATGAATTTATTTTTGTAATTAGCTGGCGGAACAGGCATATAATGGAATGGAGAACAGAACAAGAACAAGAGCAGGCACCAGCAGATAGCGCCGATTGATCGATCAAAGCCACGAGATACAGGCTAATAAATCATTTTTCCATTCTCATTTTCCATTTTCTTTGCCCCTGCCAAAAGTGAGAACTCACGATCGCACCGCACCGCACCACACCGCACCGCCCGTAGCTCGTCCAATTCTCTGTCAAAGGCTATTAACCCCATTTTGGCGGGGCCGTTCCACTTGTTCTACTCCGCTGTGGTCATGTTTAGTTTTTGTCAGTTTTCTCGGCCACCCTCTCTCTCTCTCGCTCTCGCTCTCGCTCTCGTTCTAGCTTGGGAAATACTTGTAAGTTGCCCAAATTGTTTTTCCAAACACCGTGCACTAAAAACAAATCTAGAATCGTAGAGCCAAAAACAAAAGACCCAGAAGAGCCACACACACACACACACGCACACACAGACACCATTTGGACCTGGTGAATTCCCATCAGAATCGGCTGCCATGTTTTGATCGTTCAACGTCAAGCGCTGCATCCAAAACATTGTTGCATGCCGCTGTCTGAATGGCTGTCCCACTGCAGCATTCCGTACCGCATGAAACCGAATCAGTTAGAGTGTTTTGATTAATGTCCGTTTTGACAGCTGTCCATGTGAAGGCCTCAGCCTCCTGCTCCCTGCCTCCTGGCCACTATTTGGTCAGGCTTCGCAGCAGCTGTGGCCCATGGAGACTCCATTAGCAGATCCATCAGAACAAAACCTTGAAGATTAACTAAGAAATTTGTATCCAATCTATTCGAGTCCGGCCTTTAGTGGGCAGCGAAACGAGTTAGGCCCAATTTCACGCACAATAGTGGAAAATGGGTGAAATTTTTGATTTTCAAAGACTCGATTGCCATCAAACATCAGACTTATTATCCACTTAAAGCTGCGGTGGGGTGGGGGCAGACCAGAAGGCCTAACTAAAGAGACACAGCAGATCTGCAGTGGAACAAGCTAATGTGACATTGTTGGGCGAGAACCACTTTGGCCACTTGAGCGTACTTGATGTGGCACAGTGATCCGCTGACCCGCTGACCCGCCGAAAACAAGTTGGGCGATTATTTGCAAGCCCTCGCTGGCCAGTTGGCTTATAAAGAGTGCAGTTGGCGCTGCGCTCTTGGCCATTTAATTGAAAGACGTTGACGCAAATGGAGGCGCTGAGCAGTTGGACCTTGGCGCTGTTGCGCCTGCTGACCGCTCTGCCCGGCAGCTGGGCGTGGACGCCGGCGCGTGCGCCCTTCTCGCTGGCCCACAGCTACTTGGACGCGGCGCAGAGGCCGCTGTGGATACTGGAGGACGAGCTGATGAAGCGCCAGGCCAGGCAGGACTCGGACTACGCGACCACGACGCGCGCCTCAATGATGCGACGCAGCCGAACTCAGCGCCGGCAGCAGCGACAGCAGCTGCCCACAGCGATTACGATACGCGTGCAACCCGACTCGGCTGAGGTGGTGCCGCATCTGGTGGCGCCACCGCTGGCCGCACCGTCGCTGGCCCAGCGCCACTTTGTGCTGCCGCATCGCCTACAGCTGCCGAGCCACTACGTCCAGCAGCTGGGCCAGACGACGGCCCGGCCCAAGCCGGCGCAACGACGCCGCCAGCCGCAGTCGCTGCCCATTTTCGACAGCGTGCCCGGAGACAATGCTCTGCCCACAGCCAGCTACCCGATCTTTGTCTACAACGGCACCAGGGGCGAGCTGCTGCTCAACACGATGCTGAGCGCTCAGCGCTACCCCATGCAGGAGCCAGTGCCCGGGCAGGTGCTCTACCCGCCCTCAACGCCCATGTTCCGACCCAAGCCCATTGTGGAGCGCCTTCGGCTGCCCGGTCAGCGGGAGCTGCTCAATCTGACGCTGATTCCCTTCTACGCTCACGAGGCCATCACACTGCCGCCGCTCACAACAACCACTGCGACAACCACAAGCACAGCCACAGCCACAGCCACAGCAGCCGCAGCCAGCACTTTGTTCGCCGTCGCCTCTAGAGAAACGTACTCAACAGATGCGACTCCGGGCACTGCTCCAGCTACGGCTGCAGCTGCAGCAACGGCTGCGGAGCCACTCGCACCTACGACGCCCATGCCGACGCCCTACGAAACGCAGCTGCCGCGCAGCAAGCACAAGAGAAAGGCCAAGAAGGCGAAGAAGGCGAAGCAATACAATGCCTATCACTCGCCCCAGGAAGTGGTGCAGTGGCAGCCAAAGCTGCGCAGCTCGCAGCCGCTTGAGCCACCGGACAATCATCGCCATTACGTGGTGGCAACCACCGAGCGCAGCGACACTGCGCTGCACCGGCAGCAGCAGCTAGAGCAGCTGCAGGCGCAGATTGAAGATCCTGCCAGCCAGGAGCTGGAGCTGGCAGAGCCGTCGGCGGAGACGCGCACCAGCACCGTCAGTGCCTCAGGTAGTTCACCCTCTTCGTTCCAGATCGTCTATGTGGATGAGAGCATGGAGACGCCGTACGACTCGCTGGCCAGCACCACCGAAGCACCACCCTTGCAGCGTCAGAGCTCGCGCTATGCCCTGAAGCGCGAATACTTTGCCTTCCCAGTCTATACGCTGGGCAAGCTGCTGCGCAGTCCCAAGCACCACAGATCGTCTGGCCTTGAGCTCGACTGCTCCGGCAGCTGCCTGGAGCACGAGGACAGCACCTGGTTCATTTTGAACTCGCGGTGAGTTTGCCAAACGAACTACTCGCAGTTGTGCATCCGTTTATCTCTCTCACACACTTGCAGCTACAAGGGCCGACATCGCCATGATCAGAGCAAGGATCAGGTCAAGTATTACACATCCAAATACGTTCAGAATCCTCCGCGCTAGCAGGCTGCCCGCTGACAACGTTCTCTGTTATGATCTTCTGTGTCTATAATATTTATTAATATTTATTTTAATCTTAAGTTTTTTTTTTTAATATTAATAAATGATCGCCTCTTGATCTGTTGATCCTATATTCTATATTAAATTGATCTTGCTATAATCCTTGTCATAACAGCTCTACAAACTGATCTCTCTCTCTCTCTCTCTCTCTCTCTCTCTCTCTCTCTCTCTCTCTGCTTCTCTCTCTATCCGTCATCATAAAAAGCTCATTACAATGTTCAACAAAGTTCTTTTAAACGCTTCTCAGCCGATCATATCAAGATCACCTGATAGAGAGATCTGAACGTACATTGGTCCCAAGCATTTCGCGTCTTAACGGCTCATAGGCTGCTCAGTGGAGTCATTAAAATTGTGCTCCATTAACACCTCAATAACCTCCTGGACTCATCAGCTCTTCTGCTTCGCCCATTCTTTCGAGTGAACCATATAAGACTCTGAAAGGGTTTACCATCCATAAAAAATGGCAATAAATTCCTAGAGACACAAAGGCGAGGCATTCAGCTAGAAAGTTGTCATAAAATGCCGATTTAATGATCGAACCACACAATTCCAATGCCTCGGAGTCAATTGTTCTGCTCGACATTGCATAAGGGCCCAATGGGAGACGGGAATTGGGAGCTGGCAGAGCTGAGACCACTGGCCGAGCTGAGACCACTGGCCGAGCTGCGTGCAAAAACAATCACGACTCTTCCAGCTACGGATGGAAATGGGATATGTGACCCAAATTCCAGCATCAAAAGAAAATCAAATTTCGATGTGTGAAAAGCTGAAAAATAAAGAAATAAAAAGAAACAACAACAAAATGAACAGAGAATCGAAATACAAATAAAACCGAGAAAATAGTCATCTACAAATATTTATGGCTAATTCAATGGCCTGTGGCCCCCTCCGACAGCAGCAGCAACGCCCCCCGCCCAGCGCCTCTGGCGACGAGGCGACGTCATTCATTCAATCATTTTGTCAATGATGAGGCTTTCTATTCCTATTCCTATTCCTATTCCTATTCCTATTCTTACACGGCATGGCACGGCACGGCACGGCACGTTCATTATTATTATTGATTTCCCAACTTATTTTTCGCTCTTCTATACGACTTTTCAGTTCTTTCCAAGCCTGCAATTAATTTTCTCGCTCTATGCAGCGCCGCGGTCGCAACGTGCCACAACAAAAACAAAAGGCAAACGCCAACGAGACGTCCGTCCCATGTCTGTACGCGTCAGCTCGAGGGCAGCTGGAAATGTGGGGAAATGTGGAAATGGAAATAGATGTAGCCAGTAACCCAAGCTGAAGCCTCCGCACTCACACACCAGCGACAAGCGCGGCCTGCGCTGGCTCCCAGCTAGTGGCATCCACGATATAAAAGCTCGGCCTCCAACTCTCTTTGGGTTTAGAGCAAATGCAGCTGCGCACGCGTACGAACTCTCTCGCGCTTCGCTTCGATTCTATTCACTCCGTTTATTTATATTTTTTTTATGGTGTCTTGTGATATCGTCAGCCTGTGAAGGATTATCAGACAGGAGACAAATATAGATACATATATATATTTGATACTCGCGTCAACTAATTGCAAATTTTACGAAAATGTGGCAATATTTTGTGGTATGTGCAGAAAAGTCAAAGTAACAACAAAGTAATAAGCACAAAAAAATAAAATAAATAAATAAATAAAAAAATTAATAAAAAATATTAAAAAAAAAAAATAAAAAAAATAATATAATAATAATAATTAATAAAATTTAATTAATTCAATCATAATAATAGACAATTTTACAAAATTAATAATCATTATTATTAACACAAAGAAAACAAAAATGAAAAAAAAAATAATACAAATTCAATATTCAAAACTAAAACAATAATAATAAAAAAAAAAAATAAAACTCTAATTATTATAGTAACATTATTTTTATATTAATAAAACAAGATATTATTACATTAATAATATATATTATTAAAAATATTATAAATTATAATTATAATAATATATATACAAATAATTTCAATAAAACACTTAACGTTGATTAAAAAAAAAAAATCATATAATATTTGTATTTTAATATAAATCTATAAATGATTAGAAAATTAATAATGTAAAAAGCAACATTAAAATTTATTTGAATTTAACTTAAGCTATGCGAAAAATATTTGATATAAAATATAAAGAAAATCAATAAATTTATTCATGTATTTATAAAATATAATTTAAAACTCTTAAGAATACAAAAAAAAAGCTAAACATTTAAATATAATAGTAGTTATAATAATGAATATAAAAAATATAAATTAAAAATGAAATAAATAAATAAACAATAAGAAAGTAATGCAATTTATCAAAAACAAAAATTTTTTTGAAATAAATAAATAAATAGAAAAAAAAAAAACAAGAAAAAAATACAAAATAAATATTTATATAAAATATAAATTAAAAATGAAATAAATAAATAAACAATAAGAAAGTAATAGAATTTATCAAAAATAAATATATTTATCAAATAAATTTAAAAATAAATAAATAATAAAAAAAAGTAAAAGAAATATATACCAAAAAAATATATTTATAAAACAATAAAACAAATCAAATTATCAAATAAATATTGTGAGCTATGAACGTTGCTTTTGTAATTTGTTGTATCCTATTAATTTTAAGGGAACAAAAAAATTTTATTTCCTCAAAAATAAATTGAAAAAAAAAAAAAAAAATTATTTTAATTTTACAACAGAATTAGAGCTAAATATTTAATAAACAATAATTTAATTTAATTTATTTAAATAGATAATTGATATCTGAAAAGTAGATTTATCTTAGGAATAAATAAACTCTTTTTTTTTTCAAAATAATAAAATCAAATGCTGCAGAGCGCTACTTACAGAACATTTCCCGTTCTATGCTATATATATTAACAATTATGTTCCATTAGAGCTATAATAGCTATTATTTATCATGTCCTTTGCAGCTCATCGTTGGCCTCTGTGCGCTGCCTTTGCCCACGAGCGGCTTCTGGTGGCCCAAGACGACAACGTAAGTCAGTCGGACGCCGGGGAATATGCAGCTAGTTGATAATGAATGGCTTGCTTCTTTTCATAGCGAAACTCCGCGTAGCCAGGTGCTGCAGCAGATACCACTCACCTACTTTCGCACCTACACCTATCAGCCGCTGACGGGCGGGGCGTTCGGGGTGCCGCTGTTTGGCTTTGGCGCGGCACAGACGCCGCTGCTGTCGGGACGGCACTTTGACCCGTATGCCCAGGTGACCAGCTACGCGGCTGCTCGACGCCATGATGTTGCTGCTGCTGGTGCCGGCTTCAAGACGGACGTAACGCCACCCGCAGTGGGCAGTGCCAGCAGCTCAGTGCCCAGCACTACGCCCGCGCCCACCACAACGACGACGACAACGACGCCGGCACCGACAACAACGACGACAACAACTACAACGACGACAAGCAGCACCACTAGCGCACCACCGCCCAGCAGCAGCACCGAGGCGTCATCCTCATCGCAGCGCTATGCTGCCTATAATGCGGAGTATCCGACGTACAGCCGTCGCGTGAACAATTTGTATAATGCGCGTCCGCAATATCCGTATCCGGATTACTTCAACTACCAGCCGCAGAACGCATTCGCGGAGAAGGGCGGCAACCGCATCCAGTTCGTGCCCTGCATGTGTCCAGTCAGCATGCCAAGCATGTCCACCATGTCCAGCATGTCCGGTCTGGGTCTGAACGGTGCCACCAGCTCCGATCGGGATCGGCCAGCGGGTGTGTCCATTAGCAGCGTTGCTGCCCCAACCTCGGAGGTTATGTCCGCGGAGCGCAACCTTGTCACCCTACAGGCACGCCACATGGACAACGACGAGGCTGACCTGGAGGACGACACGGAGGAAGAGGAAGAGGACGCGGAAGCTGATGCGTCAGCAGAGCCGGAAGAGGCTGATGTGCCCCTTGGCGTTGCACTTACCACAAAAGTGACCGTCGAGCCACAACACTCTACGCCCAGCACCGTTGAGTCGAACAGTGTGGTCTAGCCCTGCTGCGCCCACGCCCATCATAGTATTAGCAACGCCTAGACTGATTTGTACAACTCTCTCGGGTGGCCAGTGCCAACGACGTTTGGCTGAACTTAATCCTTGCCTTCTTGCTTCTTCTTTTTTTTTGTGTCCATAATAAAATATCAATAAATTAATTGCAGCTGGCCGAGTGTTATATTTACTTACATTTATGAGAATCGAAGAGTGGGGGGCAAATTCATAAAAGAGAGTTTTAGAATATACTTATCTCTCTCTCTCTCTCTCCCTCACTCTCTCTTAGTTGCTTCTTCTCTTTGTCTCTCTATCAGTAGTTTGGGCATTTCATGCTCTACACAAATCTCTGGGTATTTTCTAGTCAATCATTTACTACTGCAAGCATTTATAATTTAATTTTATTCTCCTTTACTTTTTGTTAGTTTTTGCATAATAATTCAAAATGCAGCAGCACCAAATCTGATGTCAATGCCGCAGGAGTCGAGTGCGTTAACCTAAATGCCGACGACATGAAAGCCTTAAGTGATTCGGAAAATTATGCATCAAATTCTTTATTCTTAACGTGTGAACAAAGTTAATTGTGTAGATGCTTCCGTCGCGACGTCTTCATTAGTCAATGGCAAACAAATGAGTAGTTGAGGAGCGGCACAAAGAGTTGCCGAAACGCGCCTTTAATAAATTCAATAAATTCTATTTATATATGTATTTATAGCACGGAAAGCTTAAGGCAGGACTAAATTGGCCTGTGACTGAGAAACACTTACAGCTAATTCACAGAATTCATTCAGGGCGACCTTGAATAGATTCATTTCAAAAAGCGTACATAATTAAATGGAGTTAAGGGCTTTTAATGCCCAGCATTAGCTCGAGTAATGCGCCCAAAAAGCTGTTAAGGAAATGAGCAAAAAACTAAAAGGAAATATATTTAAATGAATGTAGAATTTGGCGTTAAAAAAACTGGACAGTTTATATTCTTGGATGTGCTATAATTTCTTAGTGAAGAAATTCACTCCAGAGCTATCAAGGAAATGAGCTAAAAACTAAAACCTAAATGATTATAACCTGATTTCAATGGGATCAGGGTATAATAATTCAAATTCAGCTGAAAGAAAAATCCGTTTGAGCTTAGAATATAAATTTGCGTTAGTTGATTTCATCAAGCGACAATCATTTAATTTTGTGGACAGCAAATTTATTAAGATAAGCTGAACACTGAGACATTTTATTTCAATCAAAAGTCAATTTTTTTTATTTTTTTGTACACTTATGTTTTGCTTTTTATTGGATCAAATGATTCTTCAATTACATTTACACATAAATATGGGCTAATACTTAGCGCTTGCTGCGCGATTTCAACTAACTTCTCCAGCTTCTCGCTGCATACTTCATGCTTCTTGCTTCTTGCCACTTGCCACTTGCCACTTGCTACTCGCTTTGCGCTTTCACACTGCACTGACTGCGACGACTTCGAAATGCGATCCGTTTCCAATCGGTTCAATGCCTTAATTCGTACACATCAATATATATGGAGTACATGTAGTACTTGTAGTTAATTGAATATTTGTTCATTTCATATTTTGTTTTCTGCTTTCTGCTTTCAGTGTTTCATTTTCTTTTGTTTTGCTGACCAATTAACAATTAGAGTTACATATATATCTAGATGAAATTGTGCATCGAGTCTTAGGAGTACAAGTAAAGTTCTTAAAAACAAACGCAGACATTCGTATTACATAATTAATAAACATATTCGTAAGAAATCTAAAGTATACACATTACAAAAGTCCAAAATAATAATAATATAATATTACAATAATAATAATATTACAATAATAATAATAATAGAATCGTTTTCGTTTTACATATAATAAATGTATATACATGCATGTATATATGCATATATGTGTAAGTAGTAGAATACAATCAAGAGAAAAATATATAATCAGTCATTTAAGTTGTAGATATACAGATACATATAGACCATGCATATATGTATATATATGTGTGTGTATATATATGTTATATATGTAAATTGTTGCTGCTTACGACATATACAAATTGAATTATGCTTTCTGAGTTTAACAATTAAAATGTTACATTCTAGATTTCATTATCTATGCTTAGTTTTGCGCGCGCACATACTGGCCATACTATATATTGCCAGTTGAACCCCTCCCCTATTCCCGTCCCTCATTCCGACTCGTATACGAGTGTATACGTTATACATGCATGCATATGCCAGACAAATACGAAGATACATTCATTTAACATGGATACATCTATATATATTTTGAAGCATATTGATCTCGTGCCGAGCTCTAGACACTGACGTCGTTTGTGAATTGAGAAAATGTGAGTGAGTGTGAGGGTGTGTGTGTGTTGGGGAGTGTGTTTTGATAAATGTGTCTCTTCTTCTTCTTATACTTTTTACTCGTTTTCTTCTTTACTATTTCGTGTCATGTTTCTTGTGATTTTCTGTTGTTTTCATTTACTCATTTTTTCTATTCTCTTCTCTTCTCTTCTCTTCTCTTATTCTTTTTATTTTTCTCTTTGCATTTCTTTTTTTTTTTTTAATTTTCTTCATCTTTCTTTTCTCTTTTTGTTTTTTCTTCTTACTTTTATTTTTTTTATTTTTTATCTTTTCTTTCTTTTTTTTTTCTTATTTCTTTCTTTTTTTTTTTTTTTTGTCGCATTTGCAACTTACGTACTACAAACTGCATTAATATGGCCTATAAGTATTTCATATTTGTCTCAAAACACACACATATACACCCATTGATATTTCAAGTACATCAAAAGCGTCGACAAAAAAAAAAAAAAAAAAAAAAAAAAAACTGTCGACAGTTTATATTCTTCGATATGCTATATTTTCTTTTTTTTTTCTCTCAATTTCTTTATGGTTATTTTGCTTTGCTTTCGCCTTCATCTCTTTTTTTTTTCTTTCTTATATTCTTCGAACTGATTGCATCAGTCGCAGATAGCTTTACCGAGTACCCTCACTTCTCTACTTCCAGGCAAAGGCAGCATAAAAAAAAAATTCGGCCAATATATATTTGATTTTTCTTTTTTCTAAATTTTTCTCTATCTCATTCGCTTGCCTCGTTTCGCGAGCTTGTCGTTTTCTTGGATTGTTTGTGTTTCTTTTTTGTTTGTTTTGTTTTGTTTTTCGTAGTTCGTAAATTATTTAAATATTACAAATTAATGAGATTACGCAAGGCTTAAAAGGACTTGTTTCATTCACACACCTCATGCATGCATTGAACACATTAAAAATGTCGCCAGAAAATATAAAAAAAAAAAAATAATATTAATAATAAACGAAACACATTCATATCACAAATAGTTTTTGTTTTCGTTCTGTAGGCGTGGCAGACAACGGACACACAGCAAACAAATAAGTTAACTAATACACTTAAAAAAAATACATATACACATATAGTATAAAAAAAAAAGAATAGTTAATATTAAAATTAATTGGGTCTGGGTCAGTGGAACATTGTTGTAAAACTAAATGCTTGTATAAATCTCAGATCTCTCGTACTAGAAACTAAAAATTATACGTATATAGTATAGTATATAGATCAAATATAGATATAACTACAACGAATTATCCATGTAGCACAAGCAACAGCTAGTAACACGTTACACACGTCACACACACACACGCACGCGCGCACACACACTCAGCCAGACAGACAGACAGACAGAGACAGAGAGTCTGAGAGCTGAGTTCGTTGGGCTCCTTGCAGATGGTTGCAGTCGGAACTACGATGTCCGATGTGCGCCATGCATGGGGGGGCATGCTTAAACAAAAGTCTCCCTGATGACGGTGTTGCTGCTGCTGTTGCTTAGATCTTAGAATTCAGTTGATTGTCAAACAAATGACGAGAAACCGGGCAATGGAGCCCGCGATCGGGCCATGTTGTTGACAATGATCTGGCCGCCGTTGAGGCTCATGACAGCGCTGCCCTCTGGCTCGGAGTCAGTGTAGCTGGAATAGTTGCGCACCGGCTTGGTCTTCTTCCACGACTGTCGCAGCGAGTCATTGACATTGGCATAATGATTGACGAACGAATGCGGATCGCTGCGTACGCTCTCATTCTCGCTCTCCGAGTGCTGCGAATGTGAAGGTCGGATTACACTCTAAAACGTGAATCAACTCAGTTCACACTCACCTGTGAGGCCTCAGAGCTGCTCACTTCGGATGGCTTCTCGGTCACGCTGCTATCATCGGGATTTTCATCGTAGCACTTCAGACTCTCCTCGTCGCTGTGATAGGCCACCGAAGCCGGCGAGGGCCTTGGCGGACTCTTGCCTAATTGAGCACTGGTCGGTGGCCGATTGGTGGACTTGCGGCCGAGAGTGCCCAAGGTGCCGCTACGTAGAGTACCCACGCTGTTCAGTGTGCCAGTGCCGACTCCGTGACGCGAACGATATAGCTCCAATGCCAGCTCCTGACGCTCATCAATCGACATAGCCATGGACTCCTCCAGTGTCTTCTGTGCCTCCTCTGCAAAAAAAAAAGGGCAGCTAATTAGAAGGAGAAGAGCGTAATTTATTTCACGCTTCACTTACGCTTGTACTTGTAGCTCTTGCTCTTCACGCACAGCACGGCAATCACCATCACAATGATGACTATCGATGTGGCCGCCAGCGAGACCATGAACCACGTCTGCCTGTAGAAGGGCTTGTGCTGCAAGTAACCATACTCCAGATGTAGCTTCGATGGGGTCAGTATCGAGTCCTTGGAGTAGGCCGGGAACGAGATTCCATAACGATTGTACGCAATTACACGGAATGTATAAGCAGTCGATGGCATTAGTATATGGTAGCTAACAGTAAAGTCTTGCATGGTGCCCTTCTTTGTCTGATCAATCTTCGTCCAGCGAGAGTCGTCTGTGAGTTGAGAAACTGATATTTAGACAATTCTATCAATAGGCTGTTCTAGCTAAACCCTTAATAATTGTAATTTTAGTAATTCATGCAGAGGTAAATAGTGTGAAAGGATTAGTACTATGCAAGCGATACTTACATATAAACGACGGTTCTCCTTTTTCTACGCAAGCATATCGGAAAGGGTTTAAGATATTTTTTTGTTGTTTCGAAACAGTTCACCAAATATTATTGCAAAAGAGAAATCAAAAGTGTTAAAGCGAGAGGGCAGCGAGAGGGAACCAGAACCATATAAATACTAGGTATTGTGGGTGGAAATTCCGACTTACCACGTTTCTTGGCCTCGATGAGGTAACCCAGAATGGGTCCACGACCGGACGGTCCATTAATCCAATGCATTTCGACGCTGGACAGCGTCTTGCTGAGTATGAGATCGCGTGGTGCTACGGGTGAACCATCCTGTGGCCCGGTGGTCACATTCTCACTAACCGCCGGACCGTAGTCAATCGTCTGGGCGCGCACAGTGAACGTATAGGTGACCTCCTCCTCCAGATTCTGCACTCGCAGCGTGGTGTTCGAGACCTTCTGCTTCACCTGCTTGCTAAACTCTGTGATAGGAATGGATTGTGGTAAGTGACTTGAGTTGACTTGTAGCTGACTTGTGGCTTACTCTCGTTCTCCTCGGTGGTCTCGTAGGTGACCAGATAGCCCAGTATTTCGCCATTGAGGAACTTGGGCGGATCCCAGGAAACCTCCAGGCTCTGCATGGTGATGTCCGAGAAGCGCAAGTTGAGCGGAGCACTTGGCACACCCTGCAGCGTCTTCACCGTAACGGGAGCGGAACGTGGTCCATCGCCAGCGGGATTGAAGGCCAGCAGCTGGATGCGGTATTCGGTGTATTTGTCGAGAAAAACGAGACTGTGCGATGTGGCCGTGGCAGAGACAACTTCGATCTCCTCTTCCCACTTGCGGCCGGGCTCGAGTGCCTGCGGTGAATATGTGACCAGGTAGAAGATCTTATAGCCCAGAATGTCGCCGTTCTGCATGCTCTGCTTTGGTGGCTTCCAGCGCAAGCGCACCTCAGTGCTGGATATGGGGGCTGCATCTACGGCACGTGGCTCTCCAGTGGGCACCGCCTCGCCGACATAAACGGCAGCTGGCGGGGTCGCCGGACCCGGTCCCTGGGAATTAAATGGCAACACAACAATTTCATAATTGCGATCCTGGGTCAGGTCAGAGAGCACCACGCTGTTCACATTGATGCCCATGACATCCGTTTTCGGGGTCGACTGCAGGGCTGTGGGGAAATCAGAGAGTTGTTGATACAATATGCGATAGCCGCCAGTGGCTGCATCTCCGTTCCACATGGCCGTCTCCAGTGCGCCCCAGTGCACACGCACCGAGGTCGTCGTAATGGGCACCACCTTCAAGTTACCAACACCAACAGCCGGAGCGGCGGGCAAGGTGCGCACCACAATGCTTTCGCGACTGAACGCCGAGGGGCCGAGATCGTTGGTTGCCTGAATACGGAACTGGTAAGTGGTGTAGGGCTTCAATCCGAGGGCTGTATACGAGCTGACCATAGGATCAACGCGCTCTGGCAGCGGCTGCCATGGACCCTCATTCTCGCGCATCTGCACCGTGTAGTAGCGCAGCGGTGCGAAGCCATCCCTGCCGGGAGTCCAGCTGAAAGTGATCTGATGTGCCTGAATCTGGCTGCGCGAAACCTGCGGCGTTGACGGCGCCTGCGGACGGTCCCTATTGTTGGTGGTATATACCAGCACGGAGGCTGTCTTACCCCAGCCAAGGCGTGTCTGGGCGGTCACACTGAAGCTATAATAACGTTCGGGAAGTAATTGGGTGGCACGGAAAGTGCGATCCGAGGGCGGAAATTCGCGACTATAGTTGAGATTGGCGCTTCCGTTCAGAGTGTAGGTGACCTGGTAGGCGAGTATCTCGCCATTGGGATCATCGGGCACATCCCAAATGATGCGGGCCATTGAGAAAGTCACATCCGGAAAGCTGACATTCGACGGTGCTCCGGGCGTATCCTCAAAGGTCTGGACACGTATCGGAGGCGTACTCAAGGCACCATCACCCAATCTGGTGTAGGCTAGCACCTGCACATGATAGACCACATATTTCTTAAGCTCCGTCAGGGTTGTGGTGAATGAGCTGTTGTTCGGTATGGTCTTGAACAGCACCGGAACAACTCGATCTGTGGCTGCGTAGAACACTTTGTAGCCTTCGATTTGACCGTTGCGATGCTGGCGCGGCACCTCACCCCAGCGCACCACCACAGTGGTTGAGGATGTGGCATTCGCTTCGACCTCTAGCGGACCGTAACTGGGTGTCGCCTCACGCGTGCGCTCCTCAGCCGAATTGCTGGCACGCGAGCAGCCAACATCGTTGCAGGCATTGATGAGCACCTCATAGAGAGTCCATTCCTCCAGAGAATCAAGCACATGCGAATTGGCCGTGTGATCTTCTATGAGCGTGCTGCGCGGTGGGCTCCTAATGGTGCCCGCCTTGCTCTCCACTTGACGGTAGGTGATGTTGTAGCCACGCGGATTGCCAAACCACTCGGTCTGCTGCAGCGGTATCCAGCGCACGCGCAGCTGCTGTGCACTCATGGCCCTCACGGTGACGTTGTAGGGTGCATGCATGGGACGTGCCTGAATGGTCTGGAAGTCCTTGGTGGGCTCTGAGGGCCGCGAGCTGCCCACCACATTGGTGGCGCTCAGACGCAAACGGTACTGCGTGAAGGGCATTAGGCCGGTGACAGTGAGAGTTTCGGCATCGGGATCACTGATCTCGCATATGGTGAACCAGGTCATGTTGCGTGCCGTTTGGGCTTCCACTTTCCATTTGGTAATGCTCGAGTTGCCATCGAAGCCGGGCGTGAACTGCAGCACCACGGAGAACGCCTCAATGTTGGACAGTGCCAGGTTGGTCGGTGGATGTGGCAGAACTGGCTCTACGCCCGACTGTATGGTCGCCGTCTTGGGTATGCCGCGGCCAATGCGTGTCCAGGCACAGATCTCGAACCAGTAGTGCGTTGTCGCCTGCAGCTGATTGACCGTCAGCTGAGTATCCTCGGCCGTTAGATTGACCGACTTCATAGTCTCGGGATGATCGCGCATCTGATAGCGCACCGTGTAGCCCGTGAGCAGACCATTGGCATGACGAGGCGGTGCCCAGAGGACGGTTAAAGCACGATCGGAGACATCGTCGAAGTGCAGGGCAGTTATCTCGTCGGGCACATCCTCTTTGGTCATGACAGGCACCTTCTTGCTGATCTTGCCATCGCCGGGATCGGTGAAGCACAGCACACTGATGTTGTATTTGGTGTACTTCTCCAGGCCATTCATGGTGGCCATCTGCTCAGCTAGCGGGTCGACCAAGCTGGGTGGCACAGTTATCATGCGCTTCTCGATGTCCTTGTACTCGCCATCAATCAGATGCTGTTGCCATGCCTGAATCTTATAGCCCTGATTGATGCCATTGATCTGCTGTGGATTCGGTGGCGTCCAGGTAATCTGTACGGCTGTCGAGTTCAGAGCGAGCACACGCAGATTGGTAGGCGGTGCCTCGGGTACGCCCTCCTTGGTCTTGATCTTGGCGCCCTCAGTGAAAACACCCTCGCCCATATTGTTGTACGCAGCGATCTGAACCTCATAATCCTTCCAGGTGATCAGCTCCTGTATCAGAAAATTGCGTTGCGCCTCGTTCGTAATGTTCTGATACGACCACGGCACATTGGTGTACCCATAGAGGCGATAGCGCAATATATAGCCCAGTATCTGGCCATTGCGTTCCTCCTCGAGCGGCGGCTGCCATTGCGTTATGATTTCCGATGTCGATCTGGCAGAGCCAACAAAGCCAACGGGCGGTCCCGATGGAGCTGAGAACATTTGGATAAAATTCATAATGTTATTAAAACTTCTACATAAATCGATTAATCAGCAGGTGGTGTGGTGCAGTTCGAGACGTTCTTACATGTGTAAGTGTTAGAGAGAGAATGAGAGAGAGATATAGATATAGCTCTATTTCACTTTGATTTATATACCTCGTAACAGTGGAAACACTATGCGCATTTATTCATCAAAAGCGGGCGACCACGATGATGCAGTTTGACGACAACGATAGCAGTTAGAATTACAATACATACATTGGGTTATATAGCATTAGTTCTAGCCACTAAATACTGGCACAAATAATATATATAAATGTATATATATAGCTTAACGAGTGCACTGGGCAACCCTGCATTAGGTGCCCCCGAGACTCGTCAATAAACGAAACACAACTGAGGTGAGTTAAGCAATCAAATCAAAGCAAATCAATCAAAATTGGAAGAGGATGAGGCATCGAAGAGATGTCTTTGGAATACAAAGTAATATAAATCAAATAATTACTAAACGGAAAATAAACTTTTCTTTTCTTAACAAAGATATACATCAGATATATAAGAGTTTGGGTGTAGGTAATCAGATAACTATCACAGCATAAGAATATGCCGTCTAAATCAAAGCAACTAAACAATAAAAGGACAAAGTTCAGTACAAATAAAGCTACAATTGAAGGCTTGCAGGAGCTGTTAGTGGCGCACTTACCTTCTTGGGGCAGCTCGACAATGTTACTTGGCTCCGACGGTGAGCCCTCGCCCACACGATTGACGGAACTCACGCGAAACTGATAGACGGTGGCGGCCTTCAAATTGTCCAGCACAATCCAACGTCGACTGGCCGAGACGTTGGTCAGTTCGGTGACCCAATTGAGCATGGGATCTGGTACTGGACCTACAAATTTTTCTGTGATGTTAATGTGTTGGAAAACGTCATTGCGAAAGGATAGCGAGAGAAAGAGTGAGTGGATGACAGAGCGAGAGAGTGAGAGAGTGCCGAACGTGCAATCGTAAGTGTGTATGATGTGACGAGTGATGAATAATGAGTAATGAGTGATGAGTGATGAGTAATGAGTAATGAGTGATGAGTAATGAGTAATGAGTAATGAGTAATGAGTAATGAGTAATGAGTAATGAGTAATGAGTAATGAGTAATGAGTAATGAGTAATGAGTAATGAGTAATGAGTAATGAGTAATGAGTAATGAGTAATGAGTAATGAGTAATGAGTAATGAGTAATGAGTAATGAGTAATGAGTAATGAGTAATGAGTAATGAGTAATGAGTAATGAGTAATGAGTAATGAGTAATGAGTAATGAGTAATGAGTAATGAGTAATGAGTAATGAGTAATGAGTAATGAGTAATGAGTAATGAGTAATGAGTAATGAGTAATGAGTAATGAGTAATGAGTAATGAGTAATGAGTAATGAGTAATGAGTAATGAGTAATGAGTAATGAGTAATGAGTAATGAGTGATGAGTAATGAGTAATGAATTATGAGTAATTAATAATGAGTAATGAATAAAAATAATAATGAGTAATGAGTGATGAATGATGAGTGATGAATAATGAATAAAAAGTAATGAATAAAAAAGTAATGAGTAATAAGTAATAAGTAATGAGTAATGAGTAATGAATAATAAGTAATGAGTAATGAGTAATGAGTAAGGAATAAAAAGTAATGAATAATGAATAATGAGTAATGAGTGTGTGTTTGTGCCAATTAATGTAGATTTCATTTGGTGTTCAAGTGCGGATTGAATGTGCGAAATAATATCCGAAATACGTGAATAAAAATAAAATAAACAAAATAAAAAATTAGCAAATTTACCAAAAATATACATAAACAAATATATGGCATGTATAATAGAGATGAATTACACATAAATTATTCATAATATATTATTATACATACGTGTAAGATAAATGTGTTTCATCAGAGAAATACACCAGAGTACACCGAAATATCAAAGTAGAAGAAAAAGGAGCCAAGAAAAAGAAAATGATATAAATTTAATAATAAAGTCGAACATGTAGCATCTTTAGCTAGCACTGCGTGCTACTACTATAAATTGATAAGATTCTAACATTCAATATTACTGGAGCACTTCTTGGCATCATGAGCACCAGCCACCCTAAGCTAGACTTGATGTAAACAGAACTCACAGAGACAGAAACAGAAACACTTTGACAGACTACTAGACACATCCATCCAAAATCGCCTAGCTAGACAGCTAGCTCATAGAGCTGTTGGCCCTTTTTACTACAGCTAGTAGAGAAATCGGACCAGCCTGGACTATATTTGAACTTAAAATCCATCAAATAGCTCACAGAAATAATCCCATAACGTTTCTCTGCTTTGCCCTAAGCTCTTTGTTTATTAAAAAACAAAAAAAAACAGAAAATTAATTAATTTTTGCATTAATTAAGTTGCACAAAGAAAGCCAAGTAGTACACTTATCTATAATTATTTGATTATATAAAATTATTCAAAAACCTTTTTTTGACTGCAATCCGATTGGACTGTAAGTCAAAGCTTCGCATGTTAAAAAAGTGTTGCATACTTTTGGCGGTTCAGCGAAATCTGATAGTTTAAACGAGTTTAAATTTGCTGGGTTAGCTGTTGAGGTCGCTGGAAATTTTATAATAATATAAATATCATCAAAACGGTTAGGTAAATATCTCTATAGTAAAGACTAATAAACGTATTGACTGCCTAACGTAAACAATATCGAAAAGTTAATTGAATTCAATGTTGTTTTCTTCCTTTTTTTTTGCTATCATGTGTCTGATTGTTGTTGTTGTTGTTGTTGTTATTATTGTTACAATTTTTTGTTTGTTTTTGTTTGGTTGATGTGATTTACATGTTCTCTAATTACATACACGACCCCAGGGCCCAAATCAGCTGCTCAAACCGAAGCCGAACAGCAGCCGGTGTGTGTGTGTGTGTGTGTGTGTGTGGGTGGGTCTGTGTCTGTGTCTGTCTCTATCCCTGTCTCTGTTATGAGTGTGTGTGTGTGTGGTTGTGTGTGTGTCTGATAAATCATATTCCAATACCACAAAGATCCATAACCTTAGCAACAACTACGTACGTAACGCTAACCCAGATAGAACAAGTGTAGATGGGCGGGCGCCTAGCATTGAATTGGATTGAATTGAACTTACCCAGTTCGGAGACCTCGCGACGCTGTATAATATATTTAGCTATTGGACTGTTGCCATCGAAGCCCGCCGTCCAGGTCACATTGATGCTGCGCTGCTGCGGCTCTGGCAGACGCTCTGCCCGCACATTGATGGGCGGGAACGGCAGCTCGATGACAGTGAGAACCGCCGAGCGCGTCTCATTGCCACCGGGCGATGTCACCACACACGAATAGCCACCCACATCGCTCGCTCGCACCGCCTGTATCTCCAGGCCGCCGTCTGGCTGCACGGAAACCCGCTGCGAATTGATAATGGGCTCCACTTGGCCCTCCCGATACCAGTCGATGTTATAGGGCACACTCGGATCGCTCGACACCTTGCATTGCATTGCTGCGGTCAGGCCAAGCAGCACGATTGTGTCCACCGGCGGTTTAATGATTTGTGTTCGCACTAAAGTGTAGGAAAGACAAATGAAAGAGAGCAGATGAGAGAAGCAGCCGAAGAAGAGCGCAAGGTTGAGTCAGTAAAATGTCATTTAACTGCGACACAGCTAAACATTCGTCATAGCCACATAGAATACATTGCTGGCGCAAAGGAATTAAAGCTTTAAGGCTTTACATGTATATATGTATATAGACATTGCAGCACATATATATATATATATATATATATGTGTATATGTATATGCACGTTTTTCGCCAGGCTTTTCAGTCACTTGGCCGCATCATGCATCAAAAGTTCAACGCGCTCGACCAGACTTTGAGCTGCGTCCGTTCTGGGCCCTTTATTTAGCTATTTTTTTCGTATTTTTTTTTTTTTTAGCTGGCTGCGCTTTCTTTCTGGCCCTGACGACCTTTTTGTTGTTGTTGTTGCAGTTGTTAGTGAATGCCGCTGCCTCGTTTGCATACACTACACTAGACACACGCATACATGTATGTGCTCACATAAATGCATACTCTACTTCTACTTTTTTTGATTACCATCCTCATACGCCATGCGTTTCATGAAAAACAAAATTCCAAAACTAACAAGAATGCAGCAATGCCGCTCTAAACGGCTATTAACGACTGCAGCAATGCTCTCTTATTGTATTCAAGTAGAGCTCCAGCCTTAAAGCAGATATCTATCTCACTCTATTAGCCAGTATATCGATTCCATAGTTAACATTTCAAATGTGATTCATATTCATATACACTCATTTAGCTTTATTTATGTAGCACAAACGCAGCTGCAGCGCTTTGCCAATTAGCAGACATTGATGTGGCCTTTTACAGAGCCTTTCAAGCTGCAGCTAAAAGCCAAGCAGCTTGCTGCCGTTGCTTTATTGCATTCAATCTGCAACAATGCGCTAAAAAACTCAATTATTATTGTTGTCATCGTCATCGTCATTGCCATTGCCATTGTTGTTGCTGCTGTTGCTGTTGCTGTTGCTATGGCTGTGGTTGCGGCTTTGATGACAATATAATGCATTATGTTGGTGCCAATAGAGTTTTAGCTGATTTAACTCGCGACCCGCAACCCGCAACCCGCTACCCGCATAGCTGCTTGCGGCATATTCCTGTTGGTTTTTATGGCGTTGCCACTGCTGCCACACGCTGCAGCGCTGACAATTGGCAATTGCGGCAGCTCCTGGGCACTAATATTATTAACTCTTTCCATTGTTGTGGTTGCTCCCTCTGTGTGCCTGTGCGTGTGTGTTAAAAGCATAAAGCATGCTTAAATGCATTTAGTAGAGTAATCTCAGCTACAAATTGATTCATTCTTGCTACAACACGAAACAATTGCAACTGAATAACTAATTCAATTCTATATAGAGTTTCTATATATGCCTACATAAAAGCTGATAATAAATGATAAAGGTGAACTATACTTGGAAAATTATTGATATATTTATGTATAAATACATATATATGGGTAATTCTCCAGAAAAGTCAACTTTTTGTCACGTTCGACACTTGGGTTTTTTGTAATTATCTTGAAAACGGATTAATTTTAGTACTAATCAAGAGCAATATATTTAACTAGTTGTCAAAATAAAGAAGTTTTTTGCCATTTTCAGAACTAAAATTGATGCATTTTCAAGATAATTACAAAAAACAAAAGTGTCGAACGTGACAAAGTCTGGAGAATTACCCATATATAGAATTAGAATTGCAATTCCTTTCAAATCTAAGCAGTTTGTAATCTTTTCTAATTGTTTCTCTGCATTAATTAAATTTTATTCTTTTCTATTAAACTTGCATAATTTTCCTAATGGCTGCCGTTTTAAATGTATTTGATAAAATATTTTCAATATATAAATATATACTATATATTCTTTTAGATGTTGCCTATGAGCTTGACAATATCAATATCTTCATTATGCTTTATATATTCTATTTGATGTTGCCTATAAGCTTGACAATATCTTTCATATGCTTATACAGCTCAAACTTTTTCTACATTCTCCTCAAATTTAAATTGATTTTATTAGAGTTTAAATAGAGTGCATAATCTTATAGCCTCATACACGTCGTTTATCATTTCCCTTTGTTAGCTAACACATTCATATTTCTTACATGCGTATGCATGCATGAATTTCGTATATTAAAGAATTTTTATATGGAATGCTCTTTATAACTTATTGGATTAATGTAAGCATTTGATAATATATATTATAATCAGAGCTCGCAAATATCTGTGTGCAAATAAATGTCTTTCGCTCAAGAAGAGTAGAAAATAACTCTAAGAGCAACAGATTGCGTCGGCTGTTCAATGAGATCGTTCGCGATCGAAGACCTTTTTCATTGGTTTCTTTTCCCAAACGTTTCGCCTTTTGTGTATTGGTACATTGGTACATTGGTACATTGGTACATGTATTGTGTATGCGAGCGTTCTTCTCGCTCAGCACATGTGAGTGCGTGTGAATTTGCGCATGCGTGCATGTGCATGTGATGATGTGATTGTATTGAGTGACTCTCTGTTTCTCTGATATCTGCTCACCTACAGAGCTTCGTCATTGTGCGAGCATCAATCGTAACGCTCTCTAAGCAAGCTTCGGCAAAAGAGCAGCACACGAATAGAACCGAAGGCGCTTGCTCTTAGCGAGTGCGAGTGAGTGAGCATTACGAGTATAACACTAGCTTTCATATATTTACTCTTCCCAATTGTTCCACTATATTGTAGCAGCAGCTCACAATTTTCCTCATTCACTTCTCTCATAGGAATATATCATATTTCCCACATGCTGCAAACTCTTTCTAAATTGTTCTCCATGTTGTATTAGTTTTATTCGAATTGCAATACGTTGCACATGCTGTTGCCCTCTCTCATGTCTAATCAAATAATTCCAGAGCATGTTATGTAAACTCATCTATTCCACATCAGCTCTTTTCACAATTTATTACAATATTCGATTCGCAATACTTGCCCTAACTAACCTAGCCCTACCTATGTAGCTCTTGTTGTTTTATTCATGATTTCACAGCTCTGCTTTTAATTGACTGAACTGAACTGAACTGAACTGAGCTGAACTGATATGGTTGATGTTGGCGGATGCAATTGAACATTTTGTAGCGTTCACTCATTAAGTTAGGTTAGTCTAAGGGGTTAGCTATGCAGTCGCATATATACATAGATGTATGCATATGGGAATATCTAAATAATATTAGTTTCACATTTAATATTTCCCATTTGCATCCGGCTGAGCAAGCATCAAAATACTGATGTACACGAGGAATTAGTTTTGGCAGTCGCTCAATTGGTTTGGATTTGGATTGTGGCAGCGATATGGAGATTAGCTCTGTGCAGCGACCAACATTCGATTACTTACCCAATACGCCCAGGTATGCCTCGCCCTTGACGCTGCCCGCCTCGTTGGCCCGCACGCACATGTAGAGGCCCGCATCGCTGGCGCGTATACTTGAGATGAGTAAATCGCCCGACTCGAGTATTTGAAAACGGCTCGACAGCTCGACCAATTGAGTTTCTAATGTTGTTATTAAATTAACGACGGAGGGACGAGTCCGATAAAGCAAGCGGGAAGAGTTACAGTTGCAGTGGCAGTTGCAGCAGTTCAAGTTAGCAAATTTAGTTTGTTGGGTTAGCGCATACGAGAATAAAATAAAATACGAATAGACATCGAGATTAGCATTTGACTACAATGCAAACGTGCATTCACATGTACTCATAAACATAAATATATCACTCACCATTGTAGATCCAGGTGATGTTTGGATTTGGTGCGCCGACGGCTCGACAGGATATGGTTGCATCTTTGCCATCCAATGCGGTTACGTTCTGCGGCGGCTGCTCCATTATTGGGGCGGAGGCTGTGAATGGGTTGTGAGACGTATGAATATTGAGCGTAATGGCAAACTGAGACGCAAATCATGCATTAAGGTGTGGATAATTTCGTGGTGCCGCAGCTGCGAGTGTGTGCGAGTGTGTGTGTGTGCTGTATGGTAAATACGTGCGTGTGTGTGTGTGTGCCAATATTTGAGCATTGCGCGCTATATACGCCCACAAACAAGTAATACTTCAATATTGACATACTCAAAGTAGCCAAGGATAATATCAAGATTAATGCAACCATCTGGCAACGCCATAATCTCATTGGCTACTTGGGTAAATACACAAATTTCACAATTTAGGTAAGTCACAGATTAAATTCAAGTTCTATTGCATATTTCAATTTGGAATTGTGGAATGAGACACCCAAAAGCTGTTTCAATTCCAAGGCATTGCAATTATTTATTAGTTTATGTTTTTAATGCTAATATATGTATAAATATATATATATATATATATATAAAAATAAATTATATTATTTACTTTAGATTAATTTCTTTAGCTAAAATTTAGTTGCGATTAGAATGAAGCAATTGCAGCTACAATTGGTAACTTTGCCACATGTAATGTTAGAATGATACACAATTGTTATTAACCAATATAAAACATATGCCAATCTCTACACTTTATCCACAATGCACACAAATATGCCATAAATATGAGTTCAAATTCCAAATTGTTGCATTGCAATTCAACTTTCACTTGACACTTGGTCAATTCATTACACTGCGTAGCTTCTGCCACGCCCACGCTCACGCCTACTGGCATGCCCACAATAGCATTAAAAACTCTGGCTGCACCAGCAGTTCTCAATTATTTATTGAGTCGCATACTTGGCAAATGTTTTCTCTCCATTTTATTTTCGTTTCATTTTCATTTTAATTTTCATTTTTCATTCCTCTTTTTATAGCGCAAAAAATGGCGCTTGTCAGGCTGCAAGCAACTGTTGCTGTTGTTGTTGCCGTTGTTGTTGCTGCCACTTGCACAACTCGAATCGCAGCAGAAGTAATAATGTAATTATTTCATATGATGCATTCATTTTAACTCCGCTTATGTAAATAAGTGCATAAAATTACAATGAAACCATTTTTTGCATGCGCTTTTTTTTTCTTTTAATTTTACATTAAGATATTAAGTGCTGCATGCGTGCATGTGAGAGTGTGTGTGTGTGTGTAAGGAAAATTGTATGGCTTGCAGCATGTAGACAACTGTTATGCATTGCGCAGGACAAAAACAATAACAATACAGCGTGCTCCAGGCGGGAGTGTTCGACTAGCAACTACCCTAAGCCCTAAGAATAATTATTAGTGCAGTCATGCTGTGCATCTGTTATAAGGTATCGAAAATGTAAGATATTCGTAGTCTGTGTATTCAATAGAGAATTCTACAAACAGTATTATCGATATATATCGATAACAAACAATCGTTTGTAAGGAAATGATAAATACGAGCTGCTTAAAATATTTAATAATACCAACAGTTAGCTAGATCAATTCAGCTCTTAAATATTACAGCTATCGATATATATCGATAATAAACAAATGTGATAAATGTTGTAAGCAAATGATAAATGCGTGCTGCTTAAGATATTTAGCAATACAGACAGCAAGCTAGATCAATTAAGCTCTTCCAAATGACAGCTATCGATATATATCGATAATAAACAAATGTGATAAATGTTGTGAGGAAATGATAAATGCGTGCTGCTTAAGATATTTAACAATACAGACAGCAATCTAGATCAATTCAGCTCTAAAAACTGCAGCTATCGATATATATCGATATCAATTAAATGGTGGTGTTTAACGATACGGACAGCTATGTTGCTAGATCGATGCAGCTCATTATCCTGCTCTAGATCATATATATCCCTTGGCCTTTTCCCCACCTGTTATATACGCTTTCACACAGTCATCATACCCCCCGATTTCTCACTTTCAATGGGTGCCAGGGCATAACAAGAAATCGTTAAATAATAATAAAGACAAGGACCATGCAACGCGACGATAATGATAGCAAATATTTGTAATAAATTTTTGAAACATAAAAAAGAAATTAATTCGCTTAAAAAAATTATATATTTATATGCAAACATCAATATCGATAAATGCAAAATCAGAGCAACAAAAACTGCAACTTCATAAAGGTGAGCCAATATATATATATATATATTTTTATAAACCCCAACAAAGTCAAGTTAAGCCTGGAGCTGTTTAAGTGGCCATTGAATAGTCGACAAGTTAATTAGCTTTAAGTGCCGCTTCTTCCCGTCTATCCCCAAGACTTTGCCCAATTTAATAATTAAGGAAGACATTACGCACTTAATGTGTGCGCGCAGCGTGTGGCCACATTCCTTGCTTTTTATTGAGTAATTACAACAATTATGCCAGGGCTTAAAAAAAAAATAAAATAAAACTAATGAAATAGAAGAATACATCGAATAATTAACCGAATGACAGCTAAGGGAATTCACAATGTCCAATTGAAATTTTCACTTTATGCATAATTTAGTTGGCACGACTTGAGTTTCTTTGAGATTTGTGCTTTGATTATTATCGCATTAATTTATAGATTTTTAAGACGTACATACGAGGGCTGCTTGAAAAGTATTGCAAGCTGTGCGAATTTTTTTTTTTTTTAAACTCATTCATATATAGACTTGGGCCAATATTTTAGCCAATCTTTTAATTCGAAAGAAATTCAAGATGAGCTGAGCATTAAAATTGAACCAACTTGAGTACCAAAAAAAAAAAAAATAAATAAATAAATAAAAATAAAAATAAAAAAAATAAATAAATAAAATAATCTCAAATCGTATTTATCTTGCGAAATCAACTTCAACATATAAATACCTAAGTAGCTTAATTTTTGACCAAGCTCATGAAGTGTACTATAATGATTCTACATAGCTCAAGTGCTATGCGAACAGGTTTTCGGAATTTATTGAGCGCAGTTCTGATGAACTGCCCAAGAGCATGATAATGTTGTCCAGACATGTTAATAATATATACATATATATATATTATAAAATATTTTTTATGTAAGCTCAAGTAGCCAAGTAAATCGCCATCCTTGAGACTAATCGTAAGTACGAGCTCGACACATTTATTGATCCAAGAATTTCGGAACGATTGCCCTAAAGTGTAATACGGGCATTACGCTTATTCATTACGCCGGCTTAAAGAGGCGGATGGAGGTCACGTTAACGTGTTAAAAGTGCTTAAGCGCCTGCATGTCAAAGGGCATTGCCCCAAACCCAAAGAAAACAAGCTGCCTCCAGCCCGCTTGCCTGCTGCCTGCTGCCTCCTGCCAGCTGCCAACTGCCTGCCGCCTCCTGCATGCTCTTTCTCTCTCTAGTGCCACAAGCTTGTTGCGGCTGTGCACGCAAAGGGCATATTAAAGAAACGTGTCCAATAAAACGAAAGAGGCAACATTTTCCCTTTTTATTTCTCTTCTTTTTGAATATTTATACTCGTTGACTATGTAAACAAGAGTATATTAGCTTCATTTTATTTGCTTGGCAGCGTCTGTCTGGCTGTAGCTACCAGATTTGAAATTTAGATTAGATTTTTGTATGTTCTATCAAATTGACTGCTGACTGACTGCTGCTGCAGCACGCTATATATATACACATCTATCATGATATAGTGAAGCACTACAACTGAATTAAATTCTAAAGTGCTGAACTACGCATAAATCAAATGAACTTTGGGAACTTGAAGTCAGAATTAATTGATATATCATATCATATCATAGCTAAGCTATCACAGCGTCACACTTGACCTTCGCTAGGGACCACGGACCTTGGAAAATATTATTCTCAGATTGAATGAAATTGATTTAGGACGCGTGACAGCTTGAGTAATCATTAAGAGAGAGAGACGTTGCTAGTAGTTGTAATCTAGTTGTTACATTTGTTGCATCAACGACATATTGATCTGTGGCGCAGCACGGTTTATGCCACGTGCAGCGTGCCGCAAACTTAAGCTATAGATGCTTGTTGCCATTGTTGCATGGCATTCGTAATTAATATCAAGTTGACCCACTAAAGCGACCGCCTCAAGTTAGAGCCGTTATAATAAAGCCCTCGCCAGGAATGACGTGCGCCGGCGATAAGTGCCAGCGTCCCGCCCGTAAAGTGCTTGCTGCCACCCCCCTCCAGGGGGCCCGGGGCGCTGATGGTTGTATTGCGGCTGTATGGCGATGGCTGTGGCTTGGGGTTGTTTGGCAACGGCGATGGCGGTGGCGATGACGTTGACGGTGCTGGTTATGCATAATATTTGCATAGGAATTGCGGCGTATTTTGCATTAAGCTCTTTGTATAAACTTGTTTTTTTTTTTTTTTTTTTTTTTAAATTTCATTTTATTGCAGCTTTTGTCCTTGACTCTATAGCGCATGCTTAAATTTACCTTAACTAAGGAGATGGCTTAATGCCGAAATTTTCTATATTCTATATATATATATTCTATTATATTCTACTTAATTTATATCACGATTATCTAGGGGATGGCATCTTCTTAGTCTTCTGGTTGTTGTGTTGACGTGTAGGTTTGCCGCTAGTTGGTTTGGGTGGACGGATAGTCTATCCGCGTACCTAGAGCTGTGTCGGCCAATGAGCTCTGCTATAGTCGGCATCCTGAGATCTGTATGGAGTGTTTCGTTCCTCACGAACCATTCGGCTCCGGTCCAATTTCTTAGTGCTTTGTTTTGTAGAATTTGTATCTTTTTAATGTGCGTTTGCGCAGCAGATCCCCATAAAGGTATAGCGTATGTGAATACTGGTGCCACAATCGCGTTATAAATTTTCTTTTTGCTGTAGAGCGATAGTTTACTGTCGCTCCTTAGCATCCAGTTAAGTTTTTTCAGTTTGAACTGGCACCTCTTCACCGTCTGGCTTATGTGAGCACCGTACGTTAGTCTTTTATCCAGTATGACGCCGAGATATTTTACTTTATTTGCCCTCGGTATAGTATCTCCAAGCAATACGTCTGGACAGTCGCCTTTTCTTAATGTGAAAGTGACATGCATTGATTTTTGTGTGTTCACTGCGATGCTCCAGCGTTTGTGCCAACTATTCAGTTCTTGCAGATATGTTTGCATCTTGATTGAGGCAACTTGTGGCGACTTATTCCGACTGAGAATGGCGGTATCATCAGCATACGTGGCGATTAGCATACCATTATTGGGTGGAGGCAGTGGCATATCAGCGGTGAATAGAGTGTATAATATAGGGCCCAGAACACTGCCTTGGGGTACACCTGCTCTGACGGGCCGAGTCGACGAAGTTGCTTGTCCTTTTGTTACTTGATAGTTTCGTTCTGCTAGGTATGAAGCCAACATCTTAAAGGAGGAGCTGGGTAGAGCGTCTTTTATCTTCTTTAACAGGCCCAGATGCCAAACCCGGTCAAATGCCTGCTTGATGTCTATAAATACTGCAGAACAGTATTCCTTTTCTTCAAACGCGCCCAATATGTGTTGAACCACTCGGTGTACTTGCTCTGGCGTGCCATGCTGTCTCCTAAAGCCAAATTGGTGATCTGGTATACTGTTTCTCTCACTCAGCTCTTTCAGTACTCTACGCATAAATATTCTTTCGAATATTTTGGAGAGCACCGGTAGTAAGCTGATTGGTCTATAGGAAGTAATTTCCGTTTCGGGTTTGCCAGGTTTCGGGATCATGACTATTTCAGCACATTTCCAGCAAGTTGGAAAGTGTTGAGTGCGAAGTATGGCGTTGCACAGCACTACGAAGTAGTCAATTGTTGAGTTTGGCAGAGCCCTAATTACTTTGCCATCTATACGGTCGTGTCCTGGCGCTTTTTTAATGTTCACCTCATTCATAAGGCTGATGACTTCTGCCTTTGTGCATGGCTCGATTGCTAGGGATTCTGCGATAGGAGAGCTCACTGTTGCTCGCATGTCTTCTAGTTCTGCTGGTGCAGTTGTTATCACTGTCGTGAATTGCTCCTCTAGGTGGTCAGCAAATGCCTCAGCTTGAGCTTCGTCTCCCATTAGCCAGACTCCAGTAGCATTGCGAATAGGATGACGACGTAGTGGCTGTCTTTTTATGTTGCGCGTATATCGCCAAAGCTGAAATTCTGCGCCGGCTGCATCCGCACGTTCTAGCGCCTCACTAATTTGCCTATTTTGCAACTGAGTCAGGACTTCTTTGAGCTGTCTGGTGGCTTCGTTATATCTTCTCTTATTGTTTTCTGTCCGTGATCGGATCCATCGGCTCCTTGTCCATCTTTTATACTCAAGAAGACTTTGAGCATGCGGGGAGAGGGCTATATTGTAAGGAGAAGGACTTTGTGTTGCTCGAGAGGGTGGTGCGGCTAAGCACGCTGCTTCTTTTATCGCGTCTTGCAGTTTAGTTGCTGCGTATTCCACATCTTCAGCAGTGCGTAGCTCAATTTCTGGGTCCAGTGACGATTGCAGGGCAAGCTTAAATTTTGTCAGATCCGATCCTACAGGCAGTAGCCGTTGTCTGGTTGGAAAGAGCTGTGGCTGCGCATGAAGTGTAACAACTAGCGGCAGATGGTCAGATGACAACTCTAGGTGGTCTTCTATGCCAAGTTGTCGGTCGCAAAGGCCTTTGTAAATTGCGAAGTCAATTGCTGACGGACATTGCCCGTTTATTGGGTAGCGTGTAGGGCCTCCAGTAGCCAGGATGGAATATTGACACCTTTGAATTGCATCAAATATTACCTCTCCGCGTTGGTTTGACCTACTGCTTCCCCAAAATGGGTGCCATCCGTTCCAGTCTCCTCCAATTAGAATTTTGTTTCTGCTTCGGCTTAGGAGCTGAGTTATGTCCTGCGTGTGAAGATCGCTGTTTGGTGGGCAATAGATCGACGCAATTTCTACTTCTCCAATAGAAGTTGGAATGGTAACAGCTGAGCACTGCAGTGTTGCGTTGGCATACGGAAGTAGAGGTGTATGTGTCAGTGTTGACCGAACCAGGAGCGATGATCCACCGAAGCTGTTTGTTCCTCCGCCATGGGCCTGATAGTGCTCATACCCATGAATTTTAAGTGTCGGACATTCACGACTTTCTGCAATGAGCATTACGTCTATGTTTCTTTGTAGGAGAAAAACTGCTAATTCCTGCGCTTTATTACGCAGGCCATTAGCGTTCCAAATTCCTATACGTAAGGCCATTATTTGGAGCTGAGCTTGGTGATTAGAGCCATCAGGCTGGTCATCATTGTTGCTTGTTGGGCTTGCACCTCTCGCATTGCTCTGAGCTCTTCATGTATGGCTTCAAATTGTCGCTGCTGCTGTTGCAGAATCTGCATAAATCCCGCATCGGGCTTGTAAGGGTCAGCTTGGGATTTTACTCCTCTAACTGCTTGGGCGTATGATATTCCGTGCACTGGCGCAGCAGCGTTCATGTTGTTGCTCACGAACTGTGGCTGTGCTGCTTCGAAGCGGCGCGGTGCAGCGTTTAAGCCTTTTGCTGGGTTGTGTCTTTGTACTGGAGCCTGCAATTTTAATAACCTCTTGTACGTAAGGCAACCTTTATAGTTGGCCGGGTGTTGCTCTTCGCAGTGGACACAAATTGGAGGCTGGTCTTTTGGCCTAGTGCAGTGTTTGGAGTCGTGATCCTCTGCGCATTTCACACACCTGGGTGTTTTGTGGCAGTATCTCTGCGTGTGCCCAAATTCTTGACAGCGATAGCATTGTGTTAAGTCGTTGAACTTGCGTGGAAGTTCAACCGTGCATCGCTGTCTGCAAATAACCCGCAAATCTAAAATTTGCTTGTTGTTTGGTGCCTGGATCACGTCGACAAAGAATATATTTAACGGCGACTTGTCGATGCGGCTAACCGGGTTGTGCACATTTTTAACTGTGTGCCCCTTATTTTCGAGATCTTCTTTAATGCATTGTGCATCTGTGCTGTGATGAAGACCTTTAAGGCAAACTCGGTAAGGCTTATCCTCCTTTAACTGGTAGCAGTGGAACTCCAGTCCTTGCTCTGTGAAGTGCTTCACGACGGCGCGATAATCTTCGCTGTTTCGCGTAAGTACGCCAAGGTCGTTTCGCTTTGCCTTTATGTCATACGAGTTTTTGCTGATGCATTGCTCGATTAGCAAGTGGAAGTTAGCCACCGAGTTGATGTTAGGACACCAAATAGGGGGCGGGCGTGGCGTAGGTTTCTCCATTGGTATTGTATCGTCCATTGAAATTTCTTCGATTTCTTGAGTATCGTCATCCGCTTGTAGGAGGGCAAAACGATTTTGAGACATAGCTTCAGCTGCCGCAGTGCTTGTGCTAGGTTGATCTTCCAGCATCTTCTTTTTGGTGACCTTTGGAGAAGTACCTGCTAGTTTCCGTTTTGTATTTGCGTTCCTCGGAGTTTGCACTGTTGTTACATCCAGTTTGGCTGTTGCGTTCATTTTCTGGGCCATGACCATCTTAAATTGCTCTTGCAAGTTTGCTGACGCTTTTGTAGGGGCAGCGGCGAGATCTGCGCTTGCGTTGGACTTAGCTGTCTGGGATGCCATTCTTTTAGCAATAGTCGCATCAAATCTTGCTTGTATATTTGCTTGCAGGTTTGGGGACGTAGAAGTTTGATTGTTGCTATTGTTAGGCATCATTTATTTAAGTGCAGTCACACACAATTGAGAGTTTGGTACGGCCTAAAAGTATGCCTTTTAACAAAAATATTGACGGCCTAAAAGTAGGCTGCAGGTTTTTTTGTTTTTTGTTTTTGTTTTGGCAGAACCAAAACAAAACACACGCGCACGTGCGCTGGCGAAAATTTTGTTTTTCACTATAGTGTTTTCTTCTGATTGATTTATTGTACACTATGAAGGTACGATGCGCGGGCACCCGCGCACAAATTGTCTGTGCCGTTTCCAGGTATTCTGGTGGCGGCGTTCGGGTAAATATTTATTTTTTTGCGGGAGCACTAGAAAAACGCGACTGCACACGGAACAGCTGTCTGAAGTATATGTATAAACTGCGGGCAAATCTTTAGCCATAGCTAAATACACTTTTCACCTGCAGTGCACTGTGATACTGAACTCAAGTTGATTATTAATTTTTATGATCATTGCATTGGCTCAAATTCTGTACTGGATGCGAAACACCCTGTTCAGACCCTAGTTCAAGTTTTACATATTTACATCGAATCACAGTAGCTGAAAAGTTGATGTACGTAACGAAAGTTTACAAAACTTCTCAGTCCTACTCTCTTCTCACTAAAGATCACTTCTGATTTACAATTCCTAAAAAATATAATCAGTATTGTATATTTTATATATATATATATATATTTTTTTTTTTTGGAAACAACCTTGTCCTGTCGCACATAATGGACAATCCAGCTGATTCTTCAAATCCCACTCTTAACCCGGATGCAAACGAGGAAGCTGCAGCAAATACGAATAATGTTCTCGATGCCACCACAAACACGACTACAGAAGATACCACAAATGCGTCCACTCAAACAGTCGTCACTATAACTACAGGAACTTCCACAAATTCAACTGCAGATATTAGCACAGAAACGGATGAGGCTCTCCTGAGGCATGCCGGGGGAGCGAACAATGATAGCGAATCTGATTCGGATGTAAATTTCAATATAGAATACGAAATAGATAGCTCGGATCCCGATAGTGGTAACTTGACCGAAACCTTTTTTCCGGACGATGTGGATGAATCGAATCCGAATCGTTTGTCAGAATTTCACCGCAGCCTTCTGCGGGATCTATTTAGGGAGTGGCTACTATTTCACCGATTGATGAATGACAACGATTCTCCGGATGAGACCATGGATGAGCCTGTCGTCGTGGTTGAGCCTGTCGCCATGGATGAGCAATATGATGTTTCCGATGATGCCATATCTGAAATATTTCCTCTTGATGACAACGACACTCTACCCGAACTAACCTTAGACTCGTCTAGTGATGGCATCAATGACACATCCACAGATATTAATACAGATACACCTAGTGATACACCTAGCGATATACTCTCTCAATTTCCCCCCGATTCTGATGAAATCAATGAGGCAACCGAAACAAGTGATACTGACACAAATAACCTCATGAACATTCAGAACTTGGATAAATTACGTATCTATTTAGAAAGTTTTCCGTTTGATCATTATTTTTCTACAAAAACCCACAAAAATACTACAATACAAGGTCTTACAAGACAACAGTACTCCGATTTGGTCAGAGTCGCAAGAAGTCAGTGGTTTCAGGAACCCAATCATTTGACGCTTGTCTACAATATGAATGCGAATTCACGAGAGCAGAATACGGAAGCGTATCAAAGCGCAGATGAGAAGAAAGATGGAGAGGAGACTAGAGATGAGGACGTAAATAATGCTCAAGACGAAACTCCCATTGGAGGTGATGAAACTATGGCAAAGAAAGAATCTAATGAAGCAGACGAAGGGAAGGAAGCAGCTGAGAATCATGCAGGTGAGTATGAAAATGAGACTGAGTGTAAATATAATATTTGGTCTTATCAAGAAAATGAGAGCAAAGAAGAAGAAGAAAATGAAGAAGTGGAGAAAGGCAATGCCTCTGGAACCGAAGAGAATGCGCTCACGATGGCTCTCGTTGAGACTGTGGAAAAGAACGCATCCAGTGAAGGGGACGACAACGAAAATAAAGCTGAGCAAGATCAAAATTCCAATATTGGTGAGTATGACAATGAGAGAATGAGTGTAAATATAATATTTTGTCTACCCAAGAAAATGAAAACAAAGAAGAGGCACAAAGTGAGCAAGTGGCCGTGGCAGATAATGTCTCTGGGACCACGATGGATATCGATGAGACAGAGCTTCCGTCGACTAGCTCGGGTCGCAGAAAGAGAAAACGTAAGGCCTCATCGAGTCGCTCCGTCGAGGACGTTGCTAAAAAGCGCAGTCGCAATTCTGTTGCCACCGAGCGGATCGACACGCCCGTGCCAAATGAGGTATCTTCCACTAGTTCAGTTTATTCGATTGATCTCGATTCATTGGTGTCAGCGCCATTGAGAGCAGAGAGTTATGCTGTTTGGATGCAGTCGCCGCACGATATAACAGATGAAGAGCAGAAGGAGCAGGAGCAGAAGGAAAAGAAGAAAAAGAAGAAATAGGCAACTTGCTTGAATGTGTATTTGTATAGTTTAGATATTTTGGAATTACTGATTATAGATACAATAGGGCAGCAATTAGCTCGTGTTTTTTATTGGGTCGGGTTCCATAGGACTTTTTTCTTTTTTTTTCATTATCAACGTTTGTTGGGGTTTGGCGTGTTGTTAAAGTGTTGAACTGCCAATCAAACTTGATGTAACCTCAAAATCAACTGCAATTACGTGCTGTGAACGCCAGGTGGCGCCACCTGTTGTTTGCCCCGGGCACAATGCGAAACAGCTCAAGAAGAGGCTAGCTAGCAAAGCGCACAAAGTAAGCAAACAACTTTCAAGTGTTGCGTGTATTGTGTTATTTCAGCTGTGCGCACGGATGTGTGCGTGTGTGAGAGAGAGAGAGAGAGAGAGAGAGGAAGACAGTCCGAAAGAGAGAGAGTTGAATTTAAACTAATTGCATGACTGCATCTAAATTTCACTGCATATATGTGACGCCACTCGGCCTGGCAAGTGCCGGAAAATGCTGCCACGCCCCAGCCGCCCAGTGGCGCCTCTTCATTAATACGTTGTTGTTTGTGGAAACTTTGGTAGCTGCTGCATAGACAAACAGTGAAGCGTCTGCAAACTGCCAGGAAGCAGCGATTAAAATCACTTTGCGTTTCGGGAAATTACAAAATTATGTTACTCGAGCAGCTCAAGCAGCCGGAAAATGCGCAACAACAGCTACGGCTACTGCTACGTCAGAGGACCAAAGGTAATGTGCTAAATTGTGCCAGGTGCAATCCAAAAGCCAAACTTATGCCAGCCAACTTAACAACAACAACAACAGCAGCAGCAGCAGCAGCAGTAGTAGAAAAAAAGAAGCCAAGAAGAGCAAGAAATATGCAAAACTTTTGCCAAGAGGCGGGCGCAATTAAAATGCAAACAACTTATGAACCCGACCCGGGTTGCAGCGTCTCCCGCATTGCCACCATGTTGCCGCTCGGTACGCGCTATCCTGGAAAATAATTTGAAGCCAGCTGCGCGCCCTCCCACGACCCAAGCCGCCCACCTCTACTTCCCAGCCATGTCAGGCCACGCCACGCCCCGCTCATCAAATGTTGTGGAGTGTGCGGCAGCTTAGCTGGCCACTTGTTGCCTCTGTTGCCGGTGCCACATTTAAGGGGCATAACTCATTGCTAAATACGTAAATAGAATGCGCATAAAAATAAACATTGAAGTGCAGTTGTTGCCGGGGAATGACTAGCAAATACCCTCGCTGAAATCATTTGTAGCTTTGATTATATTAAAAATAAATATCTATATTTATGCTGCAGCTAATTACGCGAGTCTCTTATCGATATTTATCGATTTCAGCTCAAAACTTTCGATTTAGCTTTAGATATTTAGAATAATTTCTAATCTTGATTACATCAAGTTGTCAATCTTTCGATATTTATCGATTTACATGAGTCTATAACATGTTGTATATATATTGATATATGTGAGTTATCGATTTCTAAGACTTCTTCAAGTCGTTCTGCAGCTAATTATGTGAGGTTCCTATCAATATTTATCGATTTCAGCTCAAAACTTTCGATCTTTCGTTCCCTAAGCTCAATCATAAGATGATATTTCGATTAATTTCTAATCTTGATTACATCAAGTTTTAATCTTTCGATATTTATCGATGAGTCCATAACATATTGTATATTTTTATATATATGAGCTATCGATTTCTCAGACTTCTTCAAGTCGTTCTGCTTATACATTTCCACTTTATCGAGCATTGAGTCGATTACTTGTATTATTCCACATACTGGTCATCATCTATGCCAAGTCTTATACACACAATTCCACAAATTGTACTACACTAAGCAGCAGAGTCATTTGCGTAGGTTACAAGCTCAGATGAAGCTCGGATGCTGAGATATTTTCCACTTTTGTCAGTCGCTTCTGCAGCGGATTATCTTTTTACATTTATTTTTGTTATACGTTATGCTAAATTGCACAAATCTTTTATATTATTTTGCTCGTTTTTTGTTGCTTTAAAAAGTCAAATGGCCTTATAGCTTTTTACCAGCTTTAATTGTATATTTTTGCATGTCAAATTGGAATTTGAAATCAAATTGAAGTTTTGTGAAAATGTTCCTAATCGACACGCCTAATTGTAATTTATATCCATGTGGATTATGAATGTGTAAATTCGAATAAATTGCATAAAATTGCACAAGACAAAGATGAGTCGATTCCCAAGTGTCGTCTGAGTCCTTGAGGAGTAGGAAAAGCAAAGTGAATTTATGTCGAAAATGTTTTACAATTCCACAATGACAGCTGAGCAGAATGATGGATGTTAATAATCCTTGCATGCGACTAAAGCACTAAAGTCCAATCAGATTACCTTCAATGCGAATATGGCCAATGCAGCAGCAGCTGCAATATGAACAAATTATCTCAAATTCCGGGCAGCACATTTACTGAAATGAGAGCTTATTAGCTTAAGACTTTGGGGGGTAAGGTAACTGAACCATAAAATAAAATCACTCAACTTAAGTTGACAAAAGTTTTTCAATAAAGCGCGACGTCGACATGGCGCAGGCCGCAGCCAAGAATACAAAATCTTTTAACTAGTTGTAACTCAATGAACTGCAGCGGGCAAGCGGTTTGCCAGCAAGGACAAACCAGTGGCATTGACACTAGTCAGACATAGACTGAGAGAGAAAGAAGAGAGAGAGAGAGAGAGAGAGAGAGAGAGAGAGAGAGTGGGGGCTATAGAGACAGATTGCTGCAAATGCAAAGCTCGACACGAAATATGCATCGAAATTTTCAATTTACATGGCCAGCAACGACGAGAAGAGCTCGACGGGCATGAAAACGTCGCGAAGCTCCATTAAAATGTAACCAAAAATATATTTCAGACAGACAGACAGAAAGGGAGAGTGTGTGAGAGAGAGTGGAAGCTAGAGACACAGCGAGTGGGCGAGCGCGAAAGCTGTTCAGCTAAGGAAAATAACAGTTGTTCAAGTTCTTAAAGAGCCATCAAATTGAAACAACTTAAACAAGAAGTGTGCTGCCATCTCGCTCTGCGCTGGCTTTCCCTTTCACGCTTAGCCAACCCATAGATCTGCATATTTTTTTTGCGCAAAAATGTTTTTGGGAGACAAGCTGAGCACAGAGATGTCTGTAGCCGTCGCCGTCGCCGTCGCCGTCTCTGACTTTCGAGAGCGGACAAACAAGTCGACAGCAGTTTGTCAAATATTTAAACGGCAGCAGCAGCAACAAAAACAAAGTGAACAACATAAAAAAGAGTTGCACTTTCGAATGCATAATTGTTTAGTTGCTGTCAAACGGCCAACACTTGAGCTGCAGCAGCAGCCGAATTAAATAATGTAGCATGCTTTTTGGGGCAACCAAGCAGCTACTGCAGGCAGGCATGCAGGCATATATCTAAGGCCTACTATACATATATATGTGCATAAATATTTACATATGTACATATATATATTAAGTGAGGCATTTGACTAGATTTATACAATGTTTAAGCCTGGGCATTTAGCTGCTGTTTTCCAGCTGGCAATTGCTGCAGTTTTCTCATATATAAATCTATATTTACAAATTTTTTTATGTATATAAATAAATTAGTTTCCTCACACATTTGTTATTGTTACATATTTTATATATATTTTTTACATATATTTAAAAGCCTAGCGATAAATCCTTTTATTTTTAGTACTTTAAATAAATCTTATTGTTTACATATTTTTATTTATTTTATTTTTTTTTAATAACTACATAAAATTTTATAAACAATTTCTTTGCACACATAATCCCATAAAGCTTTAGCTTTAGCTACACAAACTTGTTGCCAAATTTAGTATTTATATAAATAAATATTGAAAGTCTTTTTTAGTGCTGCCCAAGCGAAAGTTCGATTAATCCTTTATTAATTATTGAAAACTAAATTTTATTTCATATTTAACTTCAGTAAGGGATTTGCCAAATGATAAAAGCTTCAAGTTTTGCTAAAATATGCTGTTGCTGGTCTTTGTTGCGCTACATAGACTATGCATGTATTTACTTTGCTGAGCATATGTCCTTTAGTCTGTCTTTATTTTGCGCTATATTAAATTCATAAATATGCAAAATTGTCCCATAGCAAATACAAACAATGTGTCTGTGTGAGTAAGTGTGTGTGTGTGTAGGTGTGTATGCATGTATTATTTAATATGAACCACAAGCCTGTTGCACAGACATCATCAGGCCAAGTCAAGCCAGGCCAGGTCAGACACTTAACGGCACTTGGGTGTCATAACAAGCTCTTAACAAAATCTATGAATATGAACCAACTCGAGATAATATTGCACACACACACACGCACACACGCACACAGAGAATAAGTATAATAAGAATGTTAATGATAATGATAAATATTAATATTATTGCAAGTAAACGATACAGCAATAACAATGGCAAAAAGTCATGCATATTTATGAAATTCCTTAGATTTTGCTCTTGAGGTTGAACAAATAAATTGAATTGTCGCACTGTGTTCAGACAGGCCAAGGTAAATGATTATGAATAAATGTGTAAAATATCTATGAAATATATTAAATTCACTATTTGCTCATACACTTAGAATAACTCAGTTGAGTTAGTTAGAGACAGTTTTCTAGGCAATAGATTGAGAGCTAAAAGGCTTTAGTTGTGAACAAATTGTCATGCACATATACACATACATATACCTGCATCACTATATACATGCACATATATTAGTTACTGCTACACAAGAAAATTGCATTATATGTGCTCGACATATATGAAATATGTATATACGAGGGCTATTCAACAAATATCTTGAATTTTGTATTTTATTAATTATTTCATTTTCATCACTGAGCTGTGAGAAAAAACTCTGAGAGCAGCGGAGTCGTCGGCGCTTTAACAAACGAGCTCATTCGCGCTCTTAACTGTTAAACTTAATGAGGAATTAATTATTTAATAAATTATCTCATTTTTTTATTATTTAAAAATTAATGTTGAATTATTAACTTGATAAAGATTCGAAAAAAAGTTTTAAACTGTTTAAATTAATAAGAAATTAGTGATTAAATAAATGATCATCTAATTTTCAATCAATCAAATATTAATTTTAAATTTAATAGAAAATGAATTTTTAATTTTTGATCTTTTAATTAAAAATTTATTTTTAACTTGTTAAGAAAAACTATAAATAAAATGGGTTATCTATTTAGAGAGTTAAAAAATATTAAACTGTTTAAATTAATAAGGAATTAATTATTTAAAAAAATTATCATATAATTTTTGATCAATTAAAAATTTATTTTCTTAATTTAGGTAAAAATAAATTTTTAATTTTTTAAACTTAATTAAAAATTAATTTTTAATTTTCAATATATAAACATCTAAGTTTTAATCAATCGAAAATTAATTTTAAATGTAATTCAAAATGAATTGAACATTTTTTAAATTTAATTAAAAATGTATTTTAAATTTAATTAAAAATGTATTTTAAATTTTTAAATTGAAAATTTATTTTTAACTTGATAAAGATAAAAAAAAAAAACTAGAAATAAAATAGGTTATCTATTTAGCGAGTTCAAAAAAAGTTATAAACCGTTTAAATTAATAAGGAATTAATTAATAAACAAATTATCATTCGATTTTTAATCAATGAAAAATTAATTTTTATTTGAAAAACATTTTTAAATTTAGTTAAAAATGAATTAAAATTTTTTAAACTTCATTAAAAATAAATTGTTAGCTTACAAATTTATTTTCAATTTAAGAGTAAGGAAAACTTTAAATAAAATAGTTTTTTTATATAGAGATTTGATTCGAAAGAAAGAACAATTCAAATAGATAGCGCTCTGCTCGCTCTCTGAGTGCAGTTAAAAAGAAATAACCATTGTATTAGTATGTACATAGAGACAACTTTAGTTAATTAACACTTTTGCTAGTTGAATTTTTGGTTAATAATCATAGTATTAGTAATAAGTGCAAGAGGGTCGCAATTAACACTAACTACAAACAATCAGGAGAATGGCAACAGTTTGCGGCGTGTTGATGATTAAATGCGGCATTTAAAATATGAGCGTAAACAGCAAACAAATTGCCACAATTATGTTGCACTTGAGCCAACCCCCAAGTGGGGCCAGATGTGGCACCACTATACACATATATACACTATAAGAATATGTATGAGTGTGTGCGCGTGGCACTCGTGTTGTGTCTGATGAATAAGCGAGTGTTTGAGTGCCAACATGAATGAGTGCGATTTGAATGCCTGTCATGCAAGTGCGCAGAGTGCAGTGCAGACTATAACATAAATATACTACAAATATATATCTAAATTTATATAGAAGTGTTATGATTTTTTTTTCTGTGTACTGAGTTTAGCTGTGAGTTGTGAGCGTTTTGCATTCTTGATGCCCATACCAAAGCGTAACTCCTTGCGTTTATTGCCCTTGCCAGGGTGTTTAGCGTTCATGCCCATGCCCGATCCCGTTCCCGATCCCGATCCCGTTCCCGAGCCCGATCTCGAACCCGAGCCCATGCCAGCATGCGAGGCTCGCACGCGCAAGATTCGCGGCTGGGCCAAACGCTTCACGCGCCGCTGCCGCAAAGTGGTTGTGGCTGCTTAATGTTGTTGATCGATATGAATGCGTTTATTATATAGGTATTAATGCATATGTTAGTAGTTTTTTTTTCGATAATAATAGACAACAAAAGCGAAATGGGGAGGAAGAGAGAGAGGGAGAGGGAGACAGCACCGTTTTAGTACAATATTTTCTTTAGGCGCAGCTCCAGCTGTTTCTGAGAAGCGAATTTGGTTAGTATAAATGCAAATATGATATATATATGTATATAGATATGGGCTAGGATTAATGGGTAATGCAATCATTCATCAATTGGCAGCACTTGACTCACTTTTCACACGCAGCCAGGTATAGGCAGACTTCTCGCCAGCTTCATTGGTTGCCAGGCATTGGAACATGCCCTCATCATCCAACGTCAGTTTTTTAATTATCAGCGTATTATCGGCTTTCACTGAGTACCTGCAATATGTTTAACATTCATGAGTTGCATAATTGTTCACAAACATAACGCATGCCACTTCAACATATTCCGACCACTAATTCAGCTTTACGTCTATTAAGCGAAATCGCAATGCTGGCATATTTCAGAGTACAGCTCCGATGAGCCTCTCGATTGCTGCGAATAACGATTTAACATATTTAATGTGCATATATGTAGAGTACTTTACACTTGTACTCTATTGATTTTGTGTTGGCCACAAAAAAAACCTAATTTCGAGAACAAATCATATCCAAATTGTGAACAAAAGTTTCTCAAACTCGTAAAAGTTGTTCTATATCAATATATCAAGTGTTGTATAATAACATGCATTTTACAACACTTGATATATTGAAAAACCTTACGAAATTGAAAAACTTTTGTTAACAATTTCAATTTTATGAATTTTATTTTACCTAAAACGAAATTTTACTAAATCAACAATAAATAAGCTTAAGCTCGACTTTGCGCTCCTAGTTGAATATTAATTGCCAGTTTTCCAACACTGCTCGACATTTCTTTCAAAGAAGTGTTGGAAAACGCAGTGTGATGCAGTTGAAGTAAATTTGCCTGCAAGTTCTACAGCACTGCTCAAATAATCTAAATATAAATATAAAAGAGTTTGAAAACGCATTCAGTGATAATTAGCTCAAGCTTAGTATTGCCTTAAGCTAATATCTAAGATTTATATTTATTTTGATTATATAAAGATGCTTTCACTTACCCTCCACTAGCTAGCTGCGCCTCGATGTGTTCGGCATTGCGGAACCACTGTACCTGTGGTGTGGGATCACCGACCACGTCGCAGGGCAACATCACTTGACCACCAAAGTCGCCAAAGGTCTCGGCACGCATGGGCGTAAAGAACATCGGCGGCTCGAGGATGTGAACGCGTGCAGTAGCCGTAACCGTTTGAAAGCCGCCGCTGCGTAGACGCACCTGGCAACTGTATTCGCCGGCATGCGAGCTGTTCGCCTGCAGCAGGGCCAGGGTGCGGTTCCAGGGATCATTGAGCGTATGCAGAATTCCGGCATTTTCCACGGGCAAACCGTCCTTAAGCCAAATCGTTTCAAGTTCGTGCAAGGGTCGTGCATTGGCAATGCACTGCAGTTCGGCCACGCCCTCGCCACGTTTCACTTTCAGATCCTGTGGCGGTACAATGATCTCAGGTCCTACTTCCACATACGGATCGCCCGTGACATTGAGATGTATAAAGGCGCTCAGCTCTTCCTTGCCCAGTTGAGTGTTCATGGCGCGTGCCCGGTATGCCTGACGATCGTGCTCATCGGTGCTGAGCACGATCAGCTGATTGGCCTGAGTTAGGGCGTACTTGATCTCATAGTTAAGCGGTCCCTTCTCCGTTTGCCAAAAGACCGAAGGCTTCGGCACCGAATCAATGGCTGGCATATCGAATATGGCCGGATGACCGCTGACCACACTCAAACGTCCCTCGGTCATGTTCTCAAACGTGCCCATATCTGTGGGGAAAGTTAAACAAACAAAGAAAATGAATTAATCTAGTGAAAATATGCGCAAGTTTTTCGCTCCTCACGCTGAGAGCTTGTTGTGTGTCACGCGAGCTAATTGAATTAGGCAGCTCTGGCCTCTGACCTGCGGGCTGGCAATTTTCATTTAACCTCTTATCAAGTGGCACAGCACACAGTTGCAGGCTGGTTCATTCAGCACAGCTCTACCCCAACCACTTCACTTCAATTGAGAGCGTGCTGAAAAGGCAACCCTCTCCGCGGCCCAAAACTATAAGCTCTAAAGGTTATTAGTTCAGTTTAAGCGCTCTCCTACAATTAATTAAGTGCTCAAGACGCTTCAGCTCAGCGCCGTCTTGGGCCACTCCTCATGCAGCCGAAGTCGTCATCGTCATCGTCGTCGTCATCGTCATCATCAACGTTATCAAGCAGCTCGTCAGCTTCATGGCTGGTGTGCCCGAAAAGAAGGTCACCAGCTTGTCAAGAGCTCGATTTATTAGGTTCAAGCAGTTGGGTAATGTGTGATACCCACACACAAACATACACACTCACACACACACACTCACGCACAGCCCAAGAGTCGCTCTGAGTCTGTCACATTTGCACGCGTCTTCTCTCTCCCACTGCTACTCACACTCTATCTCTATTCCTCTCTCTCAGCATATGCATTACACTTACAGCTCTCTAATTGTATGTTACTTGCTCTGTGACCCTATTGCCACAATACTCTGCTGCTGCTGCTGCTGCTGCTGTTGTTGTTGTTGTTGTTGTAATTAAGTTCGCATTTAAGAAAAATTAGCAGCTATATCTATAGCTAGCCGAGCAGTGTGACAAGCGTTTGATTGGCAAGCAGCCCTTAAATGCCAGCCTGATGGCCTTCTCAACTCTATGCTCCACACCTACTCCCGCTGCCCCCGTCATACCAATCCCAACCACCCTTGTCACTTATCAAGTTGTCAGTTGACACATGCCGTTGCACGTGACTCCCAGCTGAAGTCAGATGCAACAATAGCAGGAGCAGCAGCAGGAACAGCAGGAGCAAGAGGAGGCGGAGCTGCAGCAGCAGGAGCAACAGCTGACAACAATAGTTGGTCATTGTTCTAGCTTGCGATTAGTGCGCAATCTTCTTGCTCCAAAGTGCTTTAGCATTAGTAAATTAATTAATTATCGTGTTACTGCTTGTTGCTATCTATAATAATAATACTATATCTTTAGCATTATCCGAATTCGTTTTCTTTATAATACAATAATCTTAAAGCGCGCAGCACACTTTCAGGCGCGCCAAAGTTTTCAATTACAATTTCTGCTCGATCATTGGCCGAGGGCAGTTTTTAAGAACCTCTCTTTGGAACTGCAGCTCTTGAGAGTAGAGAGCTTATACTCTAACTGACCTGTGAAGAATTTACTGTAATTGATGCTGACTAGAAAATTGTATGTTGAGGATGACTGAAAGGATGATGAAAAAAGTACTAAAATATAATTGGCACTATGGAAGAATGCGATAAAGGTAATACAATTATTATAAGAATTGAACGAAACATTTGTCCCATTTGTTTTCATTTTCAAATTCCTTTTTTTTTTTTTTTTGGCAACACGGATAAAAATTGTTTCAGTATAGATCATCTTCGATCTTTTATTTTACATTTTTATTTACAAAATAAAGGCATTTTTAATTTTTTTAGTATAAATTTTAATATTTTTTTAATATATATATATATGGACAATTCTCCAGAAAAGTCAACTTTAATCCGTTTTCAAGATAATTACAATAAAGTAAAGTGTCGAACGTGACAAAAAGTTGACTTTTCTGGAGAATTACCCATACATATATTGATCTCTTGATCGGCAGCACTTGCTCTGTGTATTTCGCATTTGATTTCTCTTCGTTCATCTCTGATCATTTTCATGCAGAAATGGAGCCTAGAAATGTTGCTTCCACATCTTCGCTTCTCATTTGATTGACAATAATGAAATACTTTAGTTGTAATGGATAACTAGTGCTTGGTCTTGTGCTTTCTGAGCAAATTCCTCGAATTTCTGCTGCGCATCTCATCTCATTTTGGTATTTAGTTTCTATCGAACACCTGTCAATCATTATGAAATTTAATTTGAATTTCCAGAGAAGCAGCAAAATTCATAATGAGAATTTATAGTGAGTGCCTTGCACTAGCGACTAGAGTCTGTCTCTCTGTCTCTATCTCTTGTATTACTATATTACGTTTCTATTCATAGTGCACAATTTGAATCTGCATAATATTCATATTGCAACTGTGTGAGGCTAACCATGAATATTAATAAAACTATTGATTTTTTTTTCTTTCGTTTTGCTGTCTACTCGCAACCTAATTCACATGTCAAATATTGTTAAATAATTGCTGTTCATAACATTTAATTATAAATAATGAGCAGCTGTGCTACAATTGTCTAAGACTGTAAATCAAATGCAGCTGTTACAGTAATAAGAAGTGATTAGCAGTCACATATATTTTAGGCGTGCCTAAATATAGAATGGAAATCTATATTTATATATAGATATATATGTATGTATTTATTATAAATTACGCATACTATATTTATATATAATTAAACTCTTTGAGTCGACATCTGGTTTTGAGCGCTTTGAAATGATATTCAAAAAGGCATTTCAATTGTTTGGTTGACCGAAGCTTTTTATTCAATCAGTCAATCATTTCGTGGTTGTTCTTTATATTTGAATTTATGTAGATTTCTAATATTTGATTTATGCTCTGTATTGTTGAAACCACATTTGAGCCACTTTAGGCTGTGAGTCTAAGCTCAATGCATGTGTCACTGTATGTGCGTGTGTGTGTGTGTGTGTGAGTTCAATATAAAACACGTCAAATCGACATAAAAGACAGGTAGTTAGAAATGTGTTCACACGTCATGGGCAGCAGGCTAATTACAATGGCTTTAGCAGCCAGTTGGATCGAACAGTTGAAGCTGAATTTGTCACAAAGGAACAGCTGACACCCGATGCAAATATAGATGCAGGTAAATATATATATATTTATACATATCTGTGTATGCATTTGTGCGTTTACTTACAGGCAACAACAACGTCACTCTTCTCGCTGAATATGGAGCCAACCTCGTTTCTGGCTATGCACTGATAGCTGCCAGCATCCTCGCGTTTCGTGATGTGAATGCGATAAAATTGACTGGATGAATAATCGGCAACGGGTATGCCATCCTTGAGCCAACGATATGTGGGCTGTGGTGAACCTGTGAAATAAAGTTCAAGCATAATGCATAAGTAAAGGCTCCACTGGGTGTGTGTGTGTGTGTGTGTGTGTGTGTTGTAGTTGCTGGCAGAACTTTTACAGGAGGCTCTGAAAGGGGCACGCATTGTGGCAGCAGTAGCAGCAGCAGCAGGAGGATGAGCAGCAGCAGCAGCAGCAGGAGGAGGAGCAGCAGCAGCAGGAGGAGCAGCAGCAGCAGGAGGAGGAGGAGCAGCAGCAGCAGCAGCAATTCGCATTTCGTATTGTTGCATAATGAACATGTTGTTAAAAACCATATCTCTTTTCTTATGCAGCATCCACTCTATGTCGCTCCCTCTCCCTCCCTCCCCCTCTCGTTCCCTCTCCCTCTCCCCTTTGCTTTCAACTGAGTGCCACGCCCAATGCAAAAAAGAAATAATAACAAGTAAGAAGGCTCTAGTCGAGACGGCTCGACTACGAGATACCCTGAGCCCTTCTTCGAACGAATAATATTCCAAGTATTATTCAATTCGTTTCTGCACACATGCAAACTTTGATCTACGCTTGTATGCATGTACATATGTGTGTATGCATGTGTGTAAGCATTGCAAGCGTCTTGCTGTCTCTCTCTGCCTTTGTTGCTGAGCCGCATGGATTTTGATGAGAAAACTTTGATGATTAATAATTCTGTTTCTAGATGGACAATCGTATTGATATCTTCAGATTATGATTATGATATTCATATCTATATGCTAAACCAAACTGCATGTCTCTAGTATTTGAAATGTATTTTTTTCACATTTGGGGGTGGTGGGGCGAAGTGGGGATAGGAATCCAAAATCTGACAAAAACCGAAATTGTAGTAAATTAGTATCTATATATTTGCAGAAGACTTGGAGACTCTAACTCTAAAGATGAATTAGCTAGAATTTTATAACTGGGTCCCGATAAATTCGTTTATCGATAACTTTTCAAATATACAAGTTATCGAATTTCTGAAACAAACTCGTACTGCGCGTGCAATATACGGACCTAACACAAAAAGAATGAACTCTCTAGCTTTTGTATCTTCGGAAATCGACGCGTTCATACATACGGACGGACGGACGGACGGACGGACGGACGGACGGACGGACGGACAGACGGACAGGGCTCAATCAACTTATTTTTTTATGCTGATCAAGAATATATATACTTTATGGGGTCTGCCACGCCTCCTTCTGCCTGTTACATACTTTTAACAAAACCATTATACCCTGATTTCCCATTTTCAATGGGCTCAGGGTATAAAAATGAAGAAGGATATTGCTTATAGTCCTCGCTGTGAGTGTTTGAGCTTCCGTTGCCTATCGAGGGACCCTCGGCAACAGCAGCAGCAGCAGCACTGCTAACAATGATAGCAGCAGGATGCTAGCGCTGGGCACACTCCTCTAGCAGCGAACGCAACGAGATTTGGCACACAATTTAGCCAAATGCTATCGGAAAAGGGGCAGCTAAATAAACGACTTTGCCATTATTGTTGCAGCGACATTTTTGATACCGATTTGCCGTCGAGCATTTAATTTAAAGTTGATTTATGTGCGGGCAAAAAGTGTTGAGAGTTCCTGTTGCTGCTGTTGCTACTGGTGCTACTGCTCTTGGAATTGCAATTGCAATTGCAATTTCAAAACTAAAATTGGATATGGCCTTTGGCCAGTTCGACAGTTCGCCGGGCTAAATGAAGCATTGAATAAAATATGCGCTTTGGCCAACTATGTTGGGAGTCTCTCACTCTCTCGCTCTCACTCACTCTCTCGCTCTGCGTGTCTCTCTCTCTCTCTGACTGCAACTCTCTATATACTTCTCTATATATATTTATATATCTCAGCCTACCGTGTGCTGCAATCTAATCTCATATTGTCGCTGGCCCACGGCATGCAACAGGATGCCAGGACGCTGTGCTGCAATCGCTGCTCTTTTTCCGTTTTGATTTTTTTTAGTTAGTCGAAAAAGCCGTTAGCCACGTTAACTCTGCAACTGCATGCAATTGTCATGCCTGCAGGCCAACAACACTTTAACAACTAATCAATAAACTAAACTCAACGACCAGCTAATGCTCTATCCACAATATTTTATAGAGCAAATTTGATCAATGTAGCCCCATACTATATAAAGCAATCCAAAATTTACACCTTTCTCTCCTACCTAAATTACTTCTTGTGTGATTTTTGGCAGATCCTATATCAGATTAATCTACACCTTGAAATAATATCAAGTTTGCTCTAGCAACTCTCAATAAAAAGTATATTTATAGAGTATTCATATACAAATATGTATATATATAGGACGCTGTTATGCCAAATTACATGCTCTACATGCAAGTGCGATAGAGCCAGATCGAAAGATTGTTAGATAGTTAGATGGTTAGATGGATAGGCAGACAGAGAGAAGATGTGGCCAATGGCAATGCAATTGCATTCAGTTGGCAGCACTTTGGCAGCAGATGAAATCGAATTGGGACAGACAGCTAAAGCCAAAGCTGAAGCTAAAGCTGAAATGCTAGAAGGGAGTCCAAAGGAAATAAAACGAGCCAAAGAAACAGAATAGTCCGTAAGAGGGCCAGTGCCAAAAAATAAAAAAAAAAAAACAACACGAACCAAGAAGCAAAACGTGAAGCAAAAGTAAATGCCAAAAGTACAAAAAAATATATATATAAAAATAAAAGAAGACGTAGAGAAGTTCCTTCAAGTGTTGGCCGGCATAAAAAGTTGGCCTGCAAGCGTGGCGCTGGGCTAAAGTCTATTTGAGCATTTGGGCAATGACGCAGCTATAAAATTACAATTTGGGGAATTCTAAGGCAAACACACACACACACACACATACACGCACAGTGCAAAGCTCTCTTTAGTCAACAGCAGCAGCAGCAGCAGCTACAGCAATGCAAGGCAAATATAGCCAAAGTAAATGCACTGAGAGAAAAACAGTAAACTAGAACAAGAAGCAGAGCTCTCTCTAGCGATATGTGTCAGCGTTAAATCGAAGCAAAGTCCCCAATAACCAGAGCCAAACCAAACCAAACCAACCAAGCCGACCAAAATACACAACCGAATGGCCTCCGCTGCCCAAATGCCCGAAAGCCCAGCGACCAGTGTCCAGTTCAAGCTGCTGCCTCAGGCATACGCCCTCTCTCTATCTCTCTCTCTCTCTATCTCTCTCGCTCTCTGATGTTTGCACAAGTGAGTTTTTAATAACTAAACTGACAAAATCCTTTAAGCCCAAGCCACAAAAGCGAGTCAGTCAAGCGTCTGGCAGAGCCAACGATTGAAACGAATTGTAATTCGGTTCATTTACTAGCGCCATCTAGCTGTCAAGTCTGGCGGCATATGCATTAGCTGAGTTTAGACTCTAATGCTACGAACGTAACTTTAAAGAACTATATAACTATATAACTATATATCTATATATCTATATATCTATATATCTATATATCCATATATCTATATATCCATATATCTATATATCTAGATATCTATATCTACTATCCACTATCTTTTAAGATCTTCCTCTAACACTCTATCTAACATCTATAATTATTTATAACTTTTTCATCTCATGATAATTCAGCTAAATCATTTAGTTGAATTTTTTCGCTAATATTTAACTGAGCTTAACTGTTCAGATCTCAGCTTGCCTTTGTATCTATAGTTTATAAGAGGAATATTTTAAGATCTAACTAATATTATTATTATGAATAATAGATAGAGTTTTTTCTATCGTTTATTATAATAATATTGTGTAATAAATCTTTTATCCAGTTATGAAGGCTTCTGGCATTATTATTTCCATTAACTTTACTCAAAAGATCTCGACATATCTCTGTCTATTGCAAAGAACTTTACTTTAAAGACCCAAGCATATAGCTCCGTCTATATAATAATAATATATTATGATAATATCATATATATTTTAAGATCTCTCCATAACTTTACGTATCGTTAGTTTATAATAATATTACAACTTTCTTCATTTACCAACTAAATTTCTACTTTTCAGCTCCTGTTAGATTGCTAGATCTTGGCTGGTCAAACTTGGTTCAAAGCTTTAAAGCTAACTTAATGCATATTTCAGCTCCTTTGGCTAACACACACACACACACACACACACACACATATTGCAATCGAGCCGGGCAGTAGTACTGTCTGTGTGTATGCTTTAAATGAAATTCGTTTTTGCACTCAGTGACTCAATCGCTCAATCAATCAATCAATCGTTCAATCAGTCAATGTCTAAGCAAGCGACTGCATATAAATAAATTCAATAAACTGACGACTCCACGCAACAAATTGCATTTTCACGCTTCCATTCGTTGCATGTGTGCGTAGCTAATATATGTGAGTGTGCATGTGTGTGTAGTGCATGTGTGGCATGCACCTCATCCTGTTCCGTTCAGTGTACATGCCTCGCATAAACAGCGGAAATTGTTTGATTTGTGGCTGTCTCTTTGAAACGCTTCGCAGCTTTGCCAACTTGTCGTCTTATGTCACATAACTCGAAATCTAAAAACTCTCTCTCTCTATCTCTCGCTCTATCTCTCCCCTCATCCTTTCTTACGCTGTATTCATAACCTCGGCAAATTGTCAAACGGCTGCCAGGGACTACGATATTTATCCTGAAACCTGGAATTTTGTCAACTGTAGCTGCCACTGTGCTCGCAGTTGTTGATTCTGATTCACTTGCGCCATCGATCGCGTTCTCTCTCTCTCTCGAGCTCACTCTCTCTCTCTAGTTGTTTGTCTAGTCCAAGCAATACCCTGTACTTTCAGCCAATGCCTAGCATATGTCTCCAATTAGTTTGCAATTAACTCGAATACATATCAAAATATCATAGTTCTGCTTATTACAGGGCATTGCCTAGTCGTGCATAGCCAGTGGACAGCATTTTTTTTTTGTTGTATTTATTCTTTGGTGGTATTAGGTCTTAGTCCTTCGTGTTGCACCTATTTATTTGCCCTCAGTGACGCAGAGGTCTTGTCGCTTAGTCAGCTATGTATGAGTGAGTGTGTGTGCGTGTGTGTGTGTGCGCGTGTGTGTGCGTGTGTGTGCGTGTGTGTGCAACTCTGTGGCAAATGTTTGCTAAATTATGCACAGTGCAGTGCGCCGACGCCGCCCTTTGAGAGCCGCAGCAGCAAATGGCAAAACATTCGCCAAGAGGACATCTGCCAAGTGTTGCCACAGCAACTAAACGCATAGGTGTGTGTGTGTGTGCCAGTGTGTGTGTGTGTGCGAGAGAGTGTGTGTGTGTGTCTCTGTTGTTGTTGTTGTTGTCGCCATTGCACTCGAATTTAAGTAAACTTAAAAAAAACAGCAACAACAAGACAAACAACAACACGCTGAGCATTAAACTGAAAATGCTCGACTAGCATATACCCAGTAAGAATCAAATTGCTGCAAGTCACACACATACACACACACACACACACACACACACACACACACACACACACACACACACACATATATATATATATATATATATATATATATATATATATGTATATACGTATTTAGCTTACATAATTTTAGTGATATATGAAAATAATGTATAGAAGAATTGCTTGCAATGCTTGCCCACCCATTTGCTTGCCACACAGGGTATATGAGGTGTCTAGCTGGCTTTGCGCTCAGCACGTTCGTCTAGTTCGTCTGTTACAGCTTTCAACGCTTCGCTTCGCTTTGCTCTGCTTTACTTCAGTCCACGCTACGCTACTCCGCTCTACTCAGCGCTCTGCGCTACTCTACTCTTCTCTAGACAGCTTTGCTTTACTTTGTTTTACTCATCATGCTGCAGTTGTTGTCTCACACTTTTGGCAACACTTTTCACTTTTCACTTTCCACTTTATGCATTTCCATTGTTTTGCCATTCGCGCTGCTTCGCTTTATGCTCTTATTCTCTTATCCAGCTATCTATCTGCGCTTTTAGCCACACACAGCTGGTCAACAGGCAGCGAGCTGGATAGATCTCCAAGATACACCCAAGGAACTCTAAGTGTGTCACCTGTGGGAAGGCTGCAATGCTGATTGTATCGTGTATAGCAGATATGTTGTTTTTATATCAATTATGCCATGAATTTCTATTTAATTTATTTTAATTTATTTATTATATATATTTCTATAATGCATATTAATTGTGTTTCGAATCAATCATATACTTCAGTTGTTTTTCCTTTTCACAGCTCTCTCACAAGATCATCACTGGAACCAAGATCTAGAAACCTTAACATAAAATTGTTATGGAAAATTCGTTGCATCTCTCTCGAACTCTCAACTATACCGACTAACAAGATCAAAGTCGTATAAGTAAATCATTACTATAATACCTACACACACAATACAGCTGCCTCCTAGAAATACCTGCACAAAGTTGAGTTATGAAAAAGGTTGCTTAAACAAGTTTGTCTCTTCATTTGAGTATATCTATTTTTATATATTTTCCAAAGTTTTGCTCTTTAATCTGTTTAATATGCTTTTCGTTTATCTAAAACTTGCAATCAAACAATCCATTAGGAAAAAAAATCATTAACCACATAAATAGTTTTTAGCCTTTTTTTTTCCCAGTCTCATTTTCACCTGCGACTTTCGTCTCACAACGCTAGGCATTCCCATAAAAATACTTTACGAATAGTTTCTTATTTTTTACACTCTGCTCGCGAAATCAATGGGGTATATTGGTTTTCCTATGGCATGCGAGACGTTGGAGGCGTGGCATGACGTTTCTACAGATAGCATACAGCTTGAAATTTAGCGAATCTATGAAAGAATTATATCTACTGGCGCAGGCGTAACATAGCCAAAGAAAAATCTTACGAATTTTTAGCATATTTCTTAGTGGATTTTGTGTTAGAAGCGAGTGCAGATTTTATTAATGGTCGCTGAGAGAAACGAGTTTCAAGCGAATAAAAAACCTAATCGAAAGCTTCCAGGGTATGCTGCAGTCGCTTGCAGCTTAAAGCTCTTTATAGTTTTTCTCACACACACTCTCTCTCTCTGTCTCTCTTTCTCTTCGCCTGTCTCGCTCTAGCATGTCCTGTCGCTTGACAGTAACAATACAGGCCTTAAATAACAGCACGAAAACAACGGGAATAACGGCGAAAAAACAGGCAGCAGAAAAAACGTGAAGCCGCATTGTTATAGCCAAAAAAAAACAACAACAAATAAAGGAAGACTTAAAAACAAAAACAAATGCCAGCAAAAAACAAACACAAAAAAAAAAAAAAAACAATGCAATACAAATTTTTCACGTTTTTTTTTTCTCCTTTTGGTAATGCTTCGCGCTGTATTTTTCTTTCTTCTTCTGCTTTGCTGCTTGTTGATGCTCAAGATGAGAAGCAGCCAAAGCGCCAGAGAGTAAGAGTAAGGGGCGCAGCCTCTGCCAGCCAAGCAAATGGGTGGGCGTATGCCACGCACGTTCTCAACACGTTCGCCTTTGGATGCAGTTGCCGCAAACGTGGCATGCAACGCCCCACGTTGTGCCCATTTGCTGCTTCTGCTCCTCTGCTCTAAGGTAGTATATATATATATGTATATAGTGGCACTCGGCAACGGCTTTGTAGCCATAAAAGTGTCTTTGTTGCAAGTGAATGCGCCGCATTTAAGACGTGGCACGGCACGGCAAGGCAAGGCAACAGCGTGTTGCACATCGCGCTCAGTTCACACGCATTCACGTCTTCCAGCTTCATTTTGTTGGCTCGAAAACAATTCAACACACATTTCGCCAGCTTTATGCTTATGACACCCTAAAGTACGAGCACTGCCAACGGGAAGTACTTGCAGCACTTGCCACACATATTAGTTGCATTTGTACTACAAGTCGTTCGCTCTGCGCGCTCCCTCTCTCTCTCTCTAGCTCTCTGTCTCTCACACTCCACACTCTCCAAGGGAAAGAAAAACTTGTCATTTATAATCGTGATTAACAGTTTTCTTTCTTACCTGTTTACGAAATCTGCTAAACCGCAGTTTATCGCCACATTTCGCCAGATGGCGCCACAATGCAACAACAACACATTCCCATTGTTTTCATCATGCCCCACAACAAAAAATCTCAGCACATTCATTTAGATAAAACGTTGCAAGTTTTTCATAAATGCGCCTCAAAGTATGCAATACAATTTGGGGCAACTTCTGTAAGGCCAGGCAACATCCAGAGCCAGGCTGAAGCTATTCAATTATAAATATTGCTATCAATATGAATTGAATCTTTTTTTTTCCTGTTTATTTCTAAGGTCATACGGCAGTACAATTATCCCTTTGTGGACTTTGTCTTCAAACCTTTTATATAGACAGAATTGCATACAATAAATGTTTAAAAATTTATTGTTGGTTGTTATGCGAAACATTGTTCGTTAAGTGAAACTTATTTTCCCAAAAAAAAAAAAAAATGCGTTCGTTATGCGAAATGTTTGCTATCCGAGGGTCTATTGTATATAGACATCAATTTGTTAAAAAAAATAAATAAATAAAAAATAAAAATAAAATAAAAATAAAATACAAAAAAATAAAAGAATAAAAAAATAAATAAATAAAAATATAAAAATATATTTAAAAAAAATAATAATAATATATTAACAAATGTAGAACCCTTTCCTTAACAATAAATATATCATAGATTATTTACAGCCAAATATGAGAATTGAAGTGAATAAAATAAAAAAAACATATTTTAGCCAAAAAAAAAATTAAAATGGGCTTTAACTGAAGCACTCTACGAATTCATTTACAGCTCATATCAAACTTGTTCCTTAGCCGCTCCCCAGCATCTTCACAAGTCTCTTATTAGCCCATTTACTTGCAACATCATAAAGCTGCACTCCTGAGACATTGAACCTTTCACCTGAATCATACGAAATCGACTTATTGAAGCAACTGCAGCAAAAATTTAGTGCGCTTGAATGCATTATTGAAGCTCAATAAAATAAAATAAAAAAGAAGTTTAGACTGCATTAGTTGTTAGAGCTCAACTAGCTGATACTCTGCCACAAAACTGCAAAGAACGCATAGCTGCAACGACTCTGCAGAAGCTGCGAAAGCAAGAGCCAATATAAGTGCGCTGGGAGTGCTCGACTAGCAGATACCATGCAGCGCGACTAATACTACGATTCTTCTATATTTCGTTCACTGGAAAAGTTCAATGAGTTTAGGGCATGATAACCATTCAAATACTCAGCATTCAACAACTATCATACAGCTAATGGGCATATCGTAGTCTACTCTGCTCACTAGCTCTCTACATTCGGATAACTAAATGCATTTTGATATTTCTAAAAAATTGTTTTCATGACACAAAAAATACGCATTTTCCAGCAAATCAAATCGAGCTTGAAGTCAGTTTAGCAAACGCCTGAAGAAGCTGCATTGCCAATGCACACACACATGTGTGTGTGTTGACTGTGAAAGCGTCAAAGTGACTGGCAGAGTGCGTGAAGCGCCGCAGCCCATTGGCAACGCTTGTTGCAACATGGAACAGCGACACTTGCAACACCAAGGACAACGGCGCAAAGAGCAGCTAAAAAGATTTGCATATTTTGTTTATCTCTCTCTTCTTTTTTTTGTCGCCTTGCACCAATTTTTTTGTTTTCCATGTTGTGCTGCCTCGCTAACGTTTTAGCCACACTTTTGCTTTTGGCCATTTTGCAGCTTACGCAAAGTGCAGGCGAACTAGATGTGTGTGCTGACTATACTATAGATATATTTTTATTATTATTTTCTACTATATCATAGACAACTTGCTGCAGCTAAAGCTGATACAAAATGCAAAAAAATTACATTTAGTTAACCTTGCTTTTCACATATGTATTTAGCCTGTCGAATCTCAAATAATGCAAATAAATCCAGCTCAACCCTCATCAGATTAAGCAGCTTTATAGCTAGCTACAAGAAACTTAAACTTTGAGCTGCAATAAATTACTTGAATTTCTCTGCAATCACAAAGGCATTGCTCAAATGTAATTATAGGAAAAGGTAAATTAAATAATCACAAAAAAAAATGCAATGCAATGTAGATAAAAAAAAAAAAATTAGTTGAATAAAGACAAACAAAATTGAAGCATTTTTATGTCTAATACACACACACATGAATAGAGTCGGCTTATATAAAATATTCTCCTTTGACTTATCAATGAGCAACTTTGAAATATTTCACGGCTAATTGTGCGTAGCCTAAGGCTATAAGGCGCAAAGTTAATGTCACACACAAGGCTGAGTGGGCTTGTGGGTCCTGAAATTGTCTTGAGGGCCCTTACGTCGCATTGGCATAAACGAACAACGGCTGCTGACAAGGACAAAAGGCCAGAGCTGAGTGCCCCGGCCGAAAGGAGTAGTACCAACGGCCGAGAGAGCTCATAACATTTTTGGCCACGTTACAATACGTAACCGATACTTGGAAATGTCAGACGCAGCAGGCTTAGCCCGCACAGTCAAGCAACACCTGTGTGTGTTTGGACACGCCCTAAAGTGACCCAACCGCCCTTGATGGGGGCGGGGTGGGGGTGGTGTTGTTATACTAGTCCCAAAACAAAACGGCTCAAAGGATTATGGCGCGCTCACGCTCTCGTGGGCTTCCTAAAACGCTGGAAACCTCATAAAAGTTATTGTTTTTCTACTTCATTATCTTTCAAAAGCTAAAGGCGAAAAAGTGCTGAAAAAGTAGAGAGAAAAAAAAGAACGATGTGTGTGCGTGTGTGTGTGCGTGTGTGTGTTGCGTTTTCATTTTCAGTTTGTGCTTTCCTGCTTTGGGTCTTATTTAACATGCCACTTGCCACAATGCCCAACGGCCTGAACGCTTTCTCAACTTGCTGCAGATCCTTAAGCCGCTTGCCGCCGGCTGCATTGGCAGACGTTTTGAAGGACAAGTGTAATGTTTAGACGCTTGCCACGCCCAAGTCGGCTTAAGTTGGCAAACTAAACTTAAACTTATTGTTGGCTTCAACTTACCCAGCGCATGACATTGTAAAATCTTAGTGCGTCCCTCGCTAACAATGGATCCCGATGACGATGGATGCGTTGTGAAACGTGGCGCCTGTTGCTGTTGTTGTTGTTGCGATTGCGACTGCGATTGTCCTGTCGGTGGTCCTGGTTGTTGTTGTTGTTGCGCAATGACATCTGCAATAGAAGAATAGTAGTTGTTGATGATGAGCATTTTGTTCAGAGCTGTCAATGCAAACAAATTCCCCAGAGCGTGCTCGTTAAAAAGCAAAACTCGATGACCTTGACAATGCCACTACTGGTCATGTTCAAGGACTCGCCAAGTGTATTTCAGCTAGTCATTCGAGACTTATTTGTTGCCACATTTCGCAGCGTGCAAAGCGAAGCAATGAGACCAAACTGAGTTGCTTTTATTATGTTTTCTACAGAACTTCAGCTTGGCATTTGCAAAGCAATTAATCAATAAAAATAATCAAATTAAGTGTTAAAAGTGCAACTATCTAGGCATATGCGAGAATTTCAGGATATTAAATAAATGCTAAATGCCAAGTATTTAAGACACAGCCAGCCCGACAGCTAGAAGCTAACTCCACTAACAAAATTCCCATTAAGAGTTGACTTTTTATAGCCATATCATTAAATACATTTTAATGCCATTTAAAAAAAGTTAAAATATATTGATTTAACATAGTTTCTATTAGTTTCATATCAAGTCGCATTTATTTGTATGCACATCAATATCAATTTTTATTCATAGCGCTAAAAAATATAATATGAATGTTTAAGCTATAGAAAAAAATGTCATTTACTAACTTAATATTGAATGACATAAACTCGCTTTACTTAACTGAATTTGTAATTATTTTTTTAAAAAGAAACAAGAAAAATTGAAATATGTAAAATTTTGCTAGATTTTGTTGATTGTTTATTATTTGGCATTTTATGTGTTTGTGCAATTTGTGACAAATAACACAACAGCTTCAATTTCACACACGAGCTTTTGTTTGGCTATGAAACCTATTGCTAATGCATATGTGTAGGGTATATTGGTTGAGTGGTTATAACAGGCAGAAATAAACTAAAGAATAAGAATAATAATCGATAAGCGATAATCCATATGCATTTGATTTAATGACTTGACTTGAGCGAGTTCAGTTCAAGTTTTTCAATTCAATTCACTATATAATTTTTATTTATTAATTTTTTTAGCTTATTTTGTTCCTTTTTGATCAACCATCTTCCAACATTATACACTCTATATAACATAAATTTTTAAAAATTTTATCTACAGTATTTATGCTAGTCGTGCACTTCCAATTTTGTTGTTTTCTGCATAAGAAAACTTGTTCGAAATGCAATATGTCTATTGAAAAACAAAATTGCTTTTCAATAAATAAAAATGTTGCTCTCATATTATTTTATTAGTTCGGCAAGCAAACCAAATAAATGTTATAAATATTTTAATTTTATTTATTTCGTTGCTGACAGGAATAGTTCTACACTAATTTCTTATCATCAAACCGATAAAAGACAAGCAAAACGAAAAAAAAATATATATTTATATACATATATAACGCAGACACAAATTGGGGGGCTGTAACTTGCGCCGTAGCGTAATAAATCCAATAAATCCAAGTGACAACGGGCCACAGCAACAATAAACAGGAAAGTCTAACCAAAACGAAGAGCTGGAACTGGAGCTGGAGCTGGCTGTGGCTCTGCGTTCTGCTTTTGCAAATATTTTTGCTGGTTGGCCTGACCCATTTTTCAAGGGATTATAAATTCATTTTGAACGCAAAACATTCATACAAAGAAATGTGTATATATATATGTATATATGTATAAACGTACGTATGTCTGCATGCATGTATTTGTATTTTGGTATCGGAACACTCACTCAGTAACAACGAGCGTCCCTTTGCGCCACGCTTATTGGAAACCACGTAAATAATTTGTTTATTTTGTACCGCTGACAAATGCATAGATATGGTGCATGCATCCTTTGATATGGTCAAAGCCAGAAACTCTTCAGAATTCAAATATCGAAAATGTTGTCAACAAATGTGAAATACTCAACCAGAAATCGCTTAGTTATTCAATATTTACAACTGTTTCGGCTGCAACTTCAATTGATTCAAATCAACAATTTCCATGTGTGTATATGTATTTGTATGTATACAGGGGAACAGATATGTAGTCTATATACAAATCACTATATAACGAATTTATCTTGTGATCTGTATTGATTATTATTTAGGAGATTCGAAAAAATTGTATTGCAATTTAGAGCAGCTGCAAAATGAAGCAAATTATCTGTAAGACACAAAAGTATCTATGTGTGATAGAAAAGTATCTATGTGAGATACAAAAGTATCTATAAGAGATACAAAAGTATCTACAAGAGATACAAAAGTATTTATAAGAGATACAAAAGTATCTATGCGTGGTAGAAAAATATCTATGCAAGATACGAAAATGCCGGTAAGATACAAAATTATCTATGTGAAATACAAAAGTATCTATAAGAGATACAAAAGTATCTATGTGGGGTAGAAAAATATCTATGAAAGATACGAAAATACCTGTAAGATACAAAAGTATCTATGTGAGGAACAAAAGTATCTATGTGTAATAGAAAAGTATTTATGTGAAATACAAAAATATCTATAAGAGATACAAAAGTATCTATAAGAGATACAAAAGTATCTATGTGTGGTAGAAAAATATCTATGCAAGATATGAAAATATCTGTAAGATACAAAAGTATCTATGTGAGTTACAAAAGTATCTATGTGAGATACAAAAGTATCTGTTGTACTAAAAATATAGAAATAAAATTATATATACTCTAAATAGTCAAGACTTCAGTTATATTCATTGCAATTCAAACAAACAGCTATATATATATTTAAAAACTTCTGCTTGCTGCTTAAATCATTTCGATATTCATACTATAAATAATTTAGCGATTTCCTCACTCACTTTTCGCATTAACAGAGTTCAGCTGAGATGAGCAGCATCAAATATATTTGAATTGAATATGCTCGACTAGCAGATACCCAAACAGCGTTCAACTGATATGAGAACGATTTCAGTTGGGTATATTCGACTTATGAATTCCTGAAGTCTGCAGGGCTTAAGGGAAAAATCTCGAAAGCTGATTGGCCGAACAACATAAAAATTGCACAATTTCTATATCTTATCTTCCCTAAACATCATGGCTCTCCTCTTCAATATGCATTTTTCTTTAACAATTCTATAGTAAAAGATCTTTAGCTATATTATTTTTATAAATATGCGCTAGAAATCTTTATAATTCATTGCCCAAGCACAAGTGCTCAAGTCTTTGATATACACAGTACATAAATATACAACACTCTAGCTACAAAGTACAGGGTATAGGCATTCTATTTCACAGCATTTACATATTTTTATGGCCATGTTGCAACCAGAAAAAAAAAGAAACAAAATGCAATTGCTGGCAACACTGCGGCAATTAACAATTAGCAGCGCTGCAAATCGCATTTGGCCAAAACAGAATGTAGTAAAAGCGAAACACATATGGCGAACATATGTTTTTTTTTTTTTTTAGGTTGATTGGAAATGCTAAAAGAGTGCGAAGCTGTTTGTGCCTAAACAGCTTTACGGCTCGCTGATTAGCTGAGGCCCAGTTATAACAGTTGCAATTGCTGTTGCCGTTGTTGCTGTTGCTTTTTCTGTTATTCTGTTCTCTGTTTGCGATTGTGATTGAGTATATATAGTTCTAGCTAGCCTGTGGTTTGGTTACGCCTCACAAGCGAGTGCAGTTCAAAGCCAGTCGACAATGCTGGTCAACGAATGGTCGGCGTTGCCATGAAGATGGCATGCACTCAACTGTTTTGCCACCTGCTCCCACACACACGCACACACACACAGCGCACAAAGACAGTGACAGCATTAAGCCAAGCAGGCGTTAAATTGCCAATGTGTCCGGCACGCTCTTGACAAACGCTTGTGCTACGCTTACTACTACTGCCTGCCTTGTGGTTCACAATTGTTGCAGTTACAGCAACCCCAACGTCACAATCCTTAACATACCACTCTATCTCCTCCAACTCCTCCAGCTCAGCCCTTTCCTCTTGGCCAGCATCTGATTCTATTCTAGACTGCAGCGCTTTTGCTTTGCGGTTTGCGCATGCGCAGCGGCCACACACACGCTCTATGGCTTCCCGCCCTTCCCGTCTCTGTCAGACATTTGATATGCGCCTGCAGCAGGCATATGCATATATCCCTAGCATATGCTGCCATATCGTTCTTGTTGTTGTTGCCATGTCTCTTTATATGCAAAATATGTTGCTATTTTTGGTGATGCGCTCAATTTACAGCACTTTAGCAGGCAGACACCCACACACACGGTCATACACAAGGACTTGTTCACAGGAAACTATGTCGGGCATTTTGAAAACACCCGCACACACACACTCACTCGATTGTCGTCCCGTTGAGCTTTTGTTGAAATTTGTTTGTTTAATGTAAACGACGCCTGTTTTATCTGCATTGCCACTTACAAGTGGCACAAAATTTCAAGCCGCAGGCTCAAGTGGGGCAAGACTGCAACTTCCTTGCGGCAATTGTCGGCATCTGATGTTAATGATAAAACACACACACACGCATACACACATATGCACATGTGTGGCAGCTGCACTGTAATGCGAGACGTATTTAATTTCTTATATCCTTCTCGAGAATATTCTCAGTTTGGCATGCAGCATGCAACGTTTAGATTTGAAAGAGTCTAGAAAAGAAATCTGAGCACAACTCTATATCATATATATAATATATAGTATATATTGCAGACATATATATATGAGAGAGACATTTTCCAGTTGAATAGTTTCAGACGGTCCAAGAGTTCTAAAAGTGTATTTAGACTTCGTCATTTCTATTTTCCATCTGTCGCTTCGCCAGTTTTTTCCCTTTCCCATTATTTAATTTTTTCATTTTATTTCTGGGTTACTTTTAAGTGGTTTTGGGCCATAGAAAAATGGGCAATGGGAACGTTTTGGACATTAAATACATATTGTTGCAGTTGGTTGCAGTTTGTCACAGTTGCCTGCGACTTCAAAGTCAACTTTCATGCACACATGCTGAACATGCATAAAAGATGCAATATGAAATCTAATTACTATATATATGGTATATAGGTATAGATGTATTCGATGTTTTAATATGATGTGACGTAATGATATGGGATTAGCTGAAGAAGGATTGGGAGTGAGATTGAGAGAGAGATGGAGAATAAGAGAGAAGAGAGATTTAGTAAGAAAGAGAGAGGAGAGAAACTGAGATATAGAATGAAAGAGATAGACAGAGAGCGAGACAGACATAGCCATTGTTAAAGGCACTTTCGGTAGTCTCTGGGTGCGAGCTATGGGCTATTGAGCCCAATCTGACTGGGTTGTTATGGTTCTCAATGGTAATTCATTATTAGGCATAAATAAACATATTATCAAGCAATTAAAATGCAAGTTCATCAATCTGCTATCAATATTATATTAGTTTTTATATTAAAGCACAAGTTAAGTCAATCTGAAATCAATATATTATAATGTAAGGTGTTTTTTGTCAATTTTCTATCGATCAGTTGGAAGTCTTTATGTTCAGTAAATATCTAGTATGTCTGCAGAGTAAATTAGAGTAAATCAATCTAGCTTCCGTATTGACTCTTATAAGAGGAAGGAAAGAACAAAAAGATTTATTGATTTCCATATGCCATCGACTTATTGCATTACTCTCGCCGCTCGTAACTATTTCTGGCTCTACTCAAACTTCATTCAATCTCTTAGTTAATTTCTCTGCAGGCATAAAGCTCTCCATGCCTGGAGTAGTCGCGTTGAGTAAAAAGTAATCCACTTAGATATTCATTTAATAATCATCTTGTAGATTGGATTGGCTTGGTATGAGAGCATGTTGGCCACGACTGTCAATCATTTTGACTCCTGGTGTCAGGGCAAAAGCAAACCGCAGCCGCCGCAACAGCAAACAGTCCGCCATCAGAACCAACAGACGCCGCACCATCCGCACCATCCGCACCACCCGCACCACACTGAGCCGCTGGCATGCTGTGGCCAACTAATTTTCAGTGTGTCTGCCAGCAGCTTTGCAACGCATCAATCAAATTTAACACTTTAACACACAGACAAATACCGGGAGAGCTATATATATATTTATGTGCATATATATAAATATATATGTATGTATACTCGACATGCTTCTTTTTTTGTAGTGGTCATTTGATTTGGCTTGCTTGCATTTGATGCTAGGTGCTGCTTGCCCCACAGACACTGAAACCTTTAAGACTTTTCTTTCCGGGGCAACTCACAATGCGCATTTGATTAGCTTTTGTGGCGGAGGGTATGTGCGTGTGTCTGTGTGTGTGATTGATTGTTTGAATTGCTGCTGCAGCTTTACAGAACCAGATACAGAGATAGAGAGAGAGAGAGACATAGAGTGAGAGAGTGAAGGGGTGATTAGCGTGTGTCTGTGGCAGGAGATGGGATGGGGTCACGCCCCTATGCAGTCCGGCATTTGCATATTAATGAGCTCATTAAACTCGCTTAAAAATAGCAATGAAGCTAAGCAACCCCATTGGCAATCATATAGCTGAGCATGCTTGACTTTTCCTTTTTTTCCTGTTTTTTTTTTTCGGTAATTACAGTCAAGACTCGATAAGCGCATTATTTATACGTGCAAGAGCCAACGACAGTAACCACATGTGACGCCTTAAAATAACACAATTTGTGGTGCAACAATGCAGTGAAATACACTGAGAGAGAGAGAGAGAGCGAGATAGAGAAGGGACGATAGGTAGAGTAAGAGAATGTAAAGCAGCGTCGACGTCAGGCTGTTGGCAACTTCCACTCAAGTAGCAATTGCATCCCCCTCGCCACGCTGCAGCAGGCAACGAATACCCACAACGCATGCAACGATCCCATTTCCATTTCGAACGGCATTTTCCGAAAAAGACTGAAATGAACGTCCGACCAATATTCCGTTCTCCCGCTCGCCCGCCACAGCTGACGCTGTCACCATTGCCGTTTGTCACGGCGAACTGCACACGAACCACGTCTCATATGCACCGCTCTCGCTTATAGCCCCGGCCAATTCCCCCCGTTCCAGGCCAACCCCAAAAAACTCATTTTCAATTCCGTTCTTCAGCTTCTGCTCATGCTGCTGCTGCTGCTGCTGCTGCTGCTGCAGCAGCTCACGTCTCATAAATTTCTGGGCTGTCGCTCGTCCGTCGCTTAATCCTTGCGCTCTTTGGTGCCACGTGAGAAATTGCACTTATCACATCTCAAACCATTTCTCCCTGCCACCTTTGTCTCTCCAACGAACCGCATCCGCCGTGGCACAATCTTCCTTCGCTTTTGTTTCGTAACCCCCTCCGCCACCATCCCCTGCCTCCAGCCACTCTGAAGGCTCTTAATATGGTTCGGCTTAGTCGCAGATTTTCACGTTTTCACATTTCCCAGATTTTCGGTCTCTGGCTGCACTTTACGCAGCTCTGCGGCTGTATCAATATATAATTCAAGCTAATGACAACACGATCTAAAAGCGAGTAAGCGTGCTACTGACTGCATAATGCTCGCTCACAGTTAAATAACAATTTAATAACTATATATGTAAATTTTGTTTTAAGGGAAGTGGAAGGGGAGTCGTGAGCAACTTAAGTGCCCTAGCTCTGTATTGAAAATAGTTAGTTGTATAAATATATCATTTATATCATTTTTTTTTTATTATTTTATTTTAATTTTGTATTATTTTTTATTTAATTATAGTTTGTATTGTTATTTTTTATTTATTTTTTAAATATTTTTTATTTTTTATTTAATTGTTTTTTTTTTTTTTTTTTTAATTAATTTATTTATTTCATTTGATCTGTTTTTATTATTTATTTTATTTTATTTTTTACATTTAATTTTTTTTATTATTTATTTTATTATATTTTTTAATGTTTTTTTTTTTTATTATTATTTTCATTATTCTATTTATTTATTTATTTTTTTAATTTATTTTTTTTTGTTATATTTTTTTTATTATATTTTAAATTTTTTGTTATTATTTATTTTATTTACTTTTTAATTTTTATTTTCTTATTTTTTATTTTATTGTATTTTTAAATGATTATTTTTATTATTTTCATTATTTAATTTTTAAATTTATTTTCGTATTATTTATTATTTTTTAAATTTATTTTTTATTATTTATTTTATTTTATTTAAGCTTTTTTTTTTTTTTTATTCATTTTAATTATTATTTTTTTTTTTTTATTTTTTTAGTCAAAAGTAACTCAATTATTTTTTAGCCTGGGGAGATCAATGCGAGTATATATTGCATATTTCTCTATTTCTCTAGATCTTCAACATTTCTGATATATCTCTCAGTGATTTTTTATGCGAAATTTCAAGTTTCTACGACAAATTGCATGAACTGACGTACATTGCATAAAAACCAATTTAATCTTTGACAGTTTATAAAAATGTTGATATCATAAACAGGTCACAAACTGAAAAATTCTTGACATAAATAGCGTTAAGTAATTATTCAATTATCATCAATTACCTACATCAATTATAGTTTTCTCTTGATATCAAGAAAATAAACCTAAATATAATTAATTCACATATAGTATATACATTTAATTATTAGCCAACTTCCACTTCAAGCGATAGCAACTATATCGAACTAGATTAATTTCGCTTCCATAAGCACAGCGGAAAATCAACTTGTTCAAAACTGAAAGCAAAAGGCGTTTATCAAAGGCAAAATATTAATAGGAAAAAACTGCAAAAGGCAAAAGAAATCGAAAAATCAAATCAAGCGCAAATTGATGACTTTACAATGTCCCAATAGATTTGCATTATAGCCGCAGAATTCCAATTTGTGCAGATGATGAGGAACAAGCAATAGAAGCAGAGAAATACAAAATATAACAAGAAATAGCAGCAGCAGCAGCAACTAGTTCAAAGTCTATGGGAAATAGCAAGGGTATAGAGCGGATACTTAAATGGCACACACGCACACATATGTATAGATCCTTGACTATATACATATGCAAATATTTTGTGACAAATGAAGTGAAGTGAAACGGCAAGGACATGGCTTGAACTAACTGTGCAGGCAGACGCAGCTCAAACAACTAGGCCGAAGTCCACAGCACAGTTGGATATAGCAACAACAACAACAACAACTGTTGGCGTAAGCCAAACTATTAAAATGCCATTTGAAATTTTTGCCACTTGGCCAAAAAGGACACACAAACAGGACGCAATGCAAGAAACTAACTAAATCCACCCACGCCCATGCCCACACGCGCGCCTTTGAGAGCCGCAACACAACGACTTTGCTCTCGCTTTGCTGCCAACTTTGGACTCTACGACAACAATTACGTGAGTTATGGCTGCAAATGCGCTTAAAAGTATAAAAGTTAAATATATATATATATATATATACATATATATTTGTGCATAAAAGCAGCAATCTCAAGCGCATAGAAGAGCGAGAGACCCATACGAAATTTAGCTTAGTCAGGCATTTAATGTATCTCCCTCTCTCTCTCTCTCTCTCTTTATATATGTAGATCTGCTAGGGTATCTTCGAGTCGAATATAACTTAATGAGCATGCCAAACATTTAGTTTGCATTCCATAGTATCTATGACAGCATGTCTCTCTCTCTCGCTCTCTCACTCACTCACTCTCAACGCTTGCTGCTTAACTCTGACTTAATGAACGATTTGTGCTGCTTCCATGTCGTCAGCTACTACTACTACGGCTGCTGCTGGCCCTGCTGCCCATTTCACTGGCTGCGCTTGACTCATGTTTTTTATTGAATTAATAAAAAAACAATTTAAAATCAAGACAGCGTCCAGAAGGACAATCTGCGTGTGCTGACGAAGGCGGCAGCGATGGCAACCATTCATGACACGCTGACCATGGCCAGGCAGGTAAATGTGTTCGCTTATCTCGCTCTCCCTCTCGCTCTCCCTTTCCCTCTCCCTCTCTCTCTCTTTCTCTCTCTCTCTCTCTCTTTTGTCTTTTATTTACTTTTGATTGACGCTGTTTTGCTGCTATCCCTGTAAACGTAGCTGCAGCTGTAACCAAAACTGAATTTTGTCAGCCAAAGCTTTCCTTTTGGCCATCAGCCTTAGCCTCATCATCATCATCATCATCATCATCACTATAATCGTCATCATCATCTGCCTCTTGGTCTGACTGTTCGCATGTGTTTGTTTCTTTTGCACCTCAAATTCCATATTTAGTCATAATATGCATATCGAGCCAGAGCTAATAACCGGTTTTTAGCTTTTTTTCTTAGCCACCTTTTGATGGGGTTCTCAGCTTACACAGCTGCTGCTGCTGCTGCTGCTGCTGCTGCTCCTGCTGCTGCTCTATGGCACGCAATTGCATGCAATTTTCCTTTGTTACGCTTTGGCCATGGCCAACAACGTCTTCATTATCATGCTCATCATCAGTTGGCGCCGTAATGAGCATTTATTAGTCGGCTCTCACGCTTACCTTGATTACGAGCTGAGCTCCAACAACAACAACAACAACAAATATCATGCACCTGCATATGAGAACGCAAAGCTCTTAAATAAATCGTCAAGATTTATGAACCACCTACTGAACGCAACTCGATCCCGTCGCAATTCCACTATAAAATCTTTATGCACTCGCTTTAATGTTGGCCGATTACACGAATTAGCCTTAATACTCCCTGCCTTGCCTTGTCTTGGCTCTCAAGTCTGCCTGACAAATTGATAGCCCGGCTTATAGCCAAAAATCCAGTTGAATCAGCTAATTTTTTCTTTCCCCTCTCTCTCTCTCTCTCGCTTGCTCGCTCTCTGTGTGACTCAAGCGTGGACAGCGCTGCTTTAGCTTAGCCCGTATAGCTCAACGATGATGCTAATCTGGTCTTAAAAGTTTCCATCTCTCAGCATGTCAAAATAATGACGCATCTTTGCGGGAATATGTTTGGCATGTGCTCATTGGCGTATGTCTTAGCCAATTCAATAATCCCAGTGCATGATGTTACTGAGAATATTTTTGAATTTTTTATTTATCTGTATATCAATTTTTCCTCTTTTTACTCTCAACCTTTCCACTGTGGCTCTCTCCATTTTATGTGAAGCGCATAATGGAGTTCGCTCACTTCTTAAGTTTCACTTGAGTGTTCCTGTCTTCATATTCAGTCTCTTTTTCCTTGCTTAATCGATCTACCTTTCATTCTTCATAGGAGAGAGAGAGACTCCTTGTACAATAGATTAGTCTTTCTCTCCCTATATTCTCTCTCTCTCCATATACTCTCTCTCTCTCCATATTCTCTCTCTCTCTATATATATATATATATATATATATATATTCTCTCTCTCTCTATCCATAATCTCTCTCTGGCTCCTTGCACAATCGATCAGTCTTTCGCTTTCCATATTCTCTCTCTGTCTGTGTGTCTGTCTCTCCATATCCTCTCTCTCTCTCTGGGTCTCTCTCTCTACATATTTTCTCTCCTCTCTCTTCCCAAATTGACTCTCTCTCCTCCCGATATCTGCTCTCATAATATGTTCGCTTTTTCTTTTCTTCTCTTCTCTTCTCTCTTTCCTCTTTCCTCTTACCATTACCTCTTACCTCTTACCTCTTACCTGTTACCTCTTACCTCTTACCTCTTACCTCTTACCTCTTACCTCTTACCTCTTAGCTCTTACCTCTTACCTCTTACCTCTTACCTCTTACCTCTTACCTCTTACTTTTTACCTTTTACCTTTTACCTCTTACCTCTTACCTCTTACCTCTACCTCTTACCTCTATCCTTTACATAAATTCTCTTATTCTCTTTTTCTCTCCCACAAATCATTAGCAAACGAGAATTCCTACTCAATTGACAAAGTTGTTAAAAGCTGAGAATCGCATAGAGAGGTGATGCTATGCTTCTATGTTTGTATGGAAATGTATACGCATATGTTTAGCAGTTAATTTAGTACTAGCTGCTGGGCACTCACTCTTTCACTCTCTCACTCTCTCTCTCTCTCTCTCTATATATACTCTGCAATATTTCCATTTTACGACAGGTTGGATGGATTTGAGCAAACAAATTTGATGTTTTTTATTGTGTGTGCTTTGATTTTAATACGTTTTTCAACAATTTTGTGCGTTGTTCTCGACTCGTTGCTTTCCCTAGCTGAGTGAGTTGCGATTGCAGTTTGGGATTCGGATTGGGATTGGCTGGCTGCTTGCCCGTTGGCTATTCGATTCAGAGTTTTTTGTTGTTGTTGTTGTTGTTTTCCTTTCTTCATGTTGTTCTTTCTGCTTTGCTGTCACATTTGTTATATTTATGTAGTCTCTTCTCAGAAGTCTCTCACTGTTGTGCGACACATACATATATGGTATGTATGAGCAACATGCAGTTACTCGAGTCGGGTGCGAGAGCCAGTAGTTTCCCATTCGTATGGCTCTGTTGTCTCAACTCTTATGCTTGTGCTTTCGCATTTGTAGTTGAAGTTGTTTAGTTAAAGCCAAGTTTTTGTGTTAAATCTTCTCAGAATTTATATGCTACATATATGTTACGTATGTACATCATTTCGCTTCTCTTCTATTATTTTTTCTCTCCATCTTTAATGACCTTTTGTTGTCGCTCCCCCAGTCCCCAGTCCCCAGTCAGCAGTGCCAGCTCCAGTCATTGCCATTGTTTACAGACCCAGTTTATAGGGCTTGACTTTTTATTGTTCATTTGATGTTAACTCATTGTTGTTGCCTTTAGTAGTTGTCGTTGCTGTTTTCTTTAGAATTCACTAATTTGTATTTGGTTTGTCTTTTTTTTGTTCTTTTTCTTTTCTTCAAATTAATTTGTTTTGGGCCTAGTTCCGATATGCAAATGAATATGTAATTGAAATAATCTTTGAATCGTCTGAAACTAACTTTATTTTATGCCAAATATATATTTGCAGCCAGCTGGGAAATTTGGTTTACGCACGTCTCTCGCTCTCTCTCTCTCTCTTGAAACAAATTGTGACTTTTATCATTTGTTATCCTTGCAGCTACTTATGAGTGTAGTTCTTCCTGTTTCATGCACTCCAGATTCAACAAATTGCTGCTGTTGCTGTTCCACACAAAACAAGGTCGCAACAATGAAAGCAGCAGCAGCAACAGCAGCAGCAGCAGAAGTTGCCACCAGCTGGCAACATAATTAGCGCATTTTCCCAGAGACAGCCGCATTCGTCGTGGACGTCATCGTCATCGTCATCATCAACTTCATCGTCCGTGTCTGAGTAGCGTTGTGGAGCCGTCGAGCAGCGAGACACCCACACGAAAGTGGCAGCACTTGAGAGCTCAAACTTGCAACATGCAACTTGCAACACTGCGACTGCATTTCCGGCTGCTGCTCGTGGCGGGTGATGCGACGTGACATTGAAACAATGCGCAGACGGACGGACGGACAGACAGCTAGCCAGACAGACAGACATGCTACCAGCTCTGCGACTTGCCCCTCTCTCTCTCTCTCTCTCTCTCCCTCTCTCTTTCCCTGCGCGCTCTCGTTAACTTGTACGCTGTCATATTCTGCTTATGTTTTATAATTAAGTTCTGTTGCCGCCGCTGAAGCGGAACCACGCACACTGTCGCAACAGCTGCACCTATCTACACCCAACTCCCAACTTCCATCTCCCATCTCCCATCTCTCCCTCCAGCTGCATGCAATTTACAGCTCGATTAACTGTCACAATTGACGCGCTGCTCAGATTACCAAACATCAGTGACATTAATTGCCGCCATATGCAAATCGAGTGTGGCCAGCAGGCACGAGGATAACTTACTTCCAATAGTCGAGCTGCCGTGCAGCCGTGCAGCATGCAGCATCACATTCATCTTATCCAACCTAAGCCCAACCAGGCCCAAGACTTCAACCAACCCAAGCCACCCACACGCCAGCTAACTGGAAATTGGCTGTGGCCATGGCTAAAAGTGGCCGTTGGCAAAGTGAAATGCTGCATTGGCAAAACCGCTAATTGAGCAAAGCAATTTATTTTACTTGGCTAGGCTCTGCCTTTGCCTTCCATCCAAACACCAGCTGGCTGAGCTCGGCTGGCTGGCTGACCGACCCAACCAAAGCACCAAAGCAGCAGCCCCATTATGCCAAAGCTGTTGGTTGGTTGGCTAGAGCCAAACGTTGCCCAATATTGATTTACAAAATTCTTCCAAGAATTATATTTAATATATACATATATATATATATATCATTTATACATACATATATATTTGTTGAGTAAATTGTTGAGTTTTAAGCAGACTTCATTTAGGCAAATTGAGATTGCAATAGAAAGAAACACACAAAGCGGGAGAGCGGGAGAGAGAGAGAGAGGGAGATAGAGAGGGAGAGAGAGAGAGAGAGGGAGAGAGAGGGAGAGAGATGGAGAGAGAGAGAGAGAGAGAGAAAATGCTTTAATCATACAAGTCTTCATTAGATGTATGATGCCAAACATGCCTGTCTGTTTGTTCATTCATCCCTCTCTCTCTCTCCCTACATATCCGTCCGAGTCGTATAGCTTCGAATGTAGACTCTTGAAATTTCATTGCATTCCTGACAATATAACATATAAGGACTTTCCCAAATACTCCCCTAGATCAAAGATATATAAGTAATAGATAAACGACTAAAGGCAGCATGAAAAATCAGAGATAGAAATCAGATGAAAGATAGACACCAAAATAAGATGTGAAGTTACTTCAAAACAAGCTCTTTAAATTTAACCAAAAATAAACCCCCAACTGTTTACATAGCCTAAACGAGCATTATGCAGTCAGTAGCGCCCGATTGCAACATTATTTCCAACGCAAGAAATTTGAAAGCAGAAAAAAGTTTTCGTCTCAAAAGTTGGACGAGATTTCTTTCAATGTTTTCTTTCTGGGTAAACAAACCCGACACGAAAATAGAATCTGTTTAGAGTTATTGCTGCTGTTATTACTATTGTTGTTGTTGTTGTTGTTGTTTCAAATGAATCAATTGAAACAGCTACGAATGCATTATGTACTAGACAGCCAGAGAAGCTAAGCGTTCAGTTGTTGTCTGCTTTCTATGAAAACTTGAAAATTGAAATTCATTTGATTGAATTCGATTTTATGATTTAGATGAAATATTATGGAATACACACATGCCAGCATATACTCAGCTTATTTAAGAGTAGCTTAGATTCGTATACCTTGAGAGCATGCCTTATCTATCTGAGACAGATCTTTCATCATTTATATTCTCAAATCATTTCATTTGTTATCTTTCACTCAACTTTATCATTTAACTAGTGCGAGCAACCCGCTCGTTTGCCACCAACCCCAGTCTGGGGCTATTTTCCATCTCTTCATTTCCAACAATTTGTAAAGAGAATTTTTGCCGTTGGCCAAAAACCAAAATTATTCCAAAATACAATTTATGAACAATTTGCGCAAAATTAATAATTAAAAGCCACTGATTGAAAGGCGGTGCAGAAAATATTGAAAAAAAAAAACATAGCAGGAAATTGTGCAGCACGACTAAAAGATATCCTATAATTATGCATTGAGTGAACTTGAAGTGCAGCAAAAGCTATTCAAATGCCGCTATCTACTACTGCTTCTACTATCTACTAGACACACATATATACCCTACTTTCACACACTTTTACAGGGTATGCTCTTATAAAAAAAAGAGAGCCAAGCACTAGCAAATGCCTAGAAAATCTGATGCATGTTGCAAGCAATGCAACAGCAGATAGTCAGAGAGACAGAGAACGAGAGAGAGAGAGAGAGAGAGAGCTAGAGCTAGCGAATCAGATTGAAGCCTCATATGCTGACGCTGACTACTGTTTGTTCTTAGTGTTAATTATAACGAAATCGGCTAAAAATATTGATTGTTTATTTTGAGAGGAAGCTGGCAAAGTTTCTCTGAAGTCAATTGCACTGAACAGCGTTGAGTGTGCACCCACACACACACACACACACACACATACACATACACATAGAGTGTGCCACTTGACTTGTGCATGTGTGCAACATGTGGGCAGCGAGGAGCAAGCAGAAGACGACGATGGCAAGGCAGCAGCAGCATAGAGCTGCAGCCAGTCAGGCTTAAATAAATGCTGAAATTTATGTTGCAGGTCAGGCAGGCAGCGAGGCAAGCTTAAACAAAGGCAATCAGAGCCGCTTGGGCAGCGGCGCCGGCACAGCTTAAGCAGAGGAGAGAGAAAGAGAGGAGGAAGAGAGTGTGAGAGGAGGAGGAGGCAAGAGAGCCCAGCAGAACAAGTAAATCAGGTTTTGGCCAACGTCAACGTATTAACCTTTGTATGAGCTGACTTCGTTGCTGCAGTTGCTGCTGCGCCTCCTGCTACTCCTGCTACTCCTGCTGCTGTTGAATTATTTCAAACATTTCATTTTATATAATAAAAGTGCAGGCAAGTAGAATCAGACATTTGCTTGTACCTGAGCTGAGAGAGTGAGCTGCACACACGCACACACACACACATATATATATAGACCGCAGTCAGTTGCAGCTGCAAGCTACAGCTAGCTTTTGCCTGCTAACGTCGCCGACTTTTGTGGTCGCTTGTGGCAAGTGGCGCACACGATTACTCACACACACACATATGCCCCTCCCCCTCCCCCTACCCATTTTCCTTGTTTTTTTTTTGAGGTCGCTTCAAGTGGCTTATTTCCGCTTTTTGCATGCAAAAAAAACGCTCGCCCCTCGGCCACTGGCCAGGGTCAGTTGCAGCAACAGCAGCAGCAAAGCTGAAAAGTGGCACAAAATCAAAGCCAGATCGCTGGACGCTTGCCTTCGCCGGCTGCTGCCACAAAGCGCCAAGTGTCGATAGCAAAACATAAAACATAAAGAAAAGACTAACAACAAAATACAAAAATAAATAAAAATAAAAACTGAGCTATGTTGCATGCAACACACACGCAGCAAAGCACAACAACTGCATTTTGTTGAGTTTGTCTTTTTGCTTTGCTCTTGTTCTTTTGTTGCCACACACTGTCCGTCCACTCCCGCTCTCCATTGACTTTTCTTTTGTGCTGCTGCTGCTGCTGCTGCTGCTCGCCTCCAGTGGCTGCCACGCTGCTGTCGCTTTCTGTTCCACAATCATTTTAACCCAAATTGTTATTGTTGCTACATTTTGCATTGCAATTTTCAGTTAGCAAACGAAATATGTGTCGCTTGGCAGCTGGAACTGCGGCTGGGGCAACAGCTCAGTTAGACAGGCGAAGCTGTTGCTGGCAACGCTTGACATTTCGCTGCTAGCTGCTACCATAAAATCTCGAGACAGACTGCTTTTGCCACAGCTTCTTCTAGCTGCATTCTTTTCTTTTCATTTTTTTTTTTTTTGTTAATTCTAACAGCAAAAATTACAAGCTTGGCGCAGCTTCAATTGAAAGCTATTTTAACCTCTACCAAGCTACGAAATATAATTTTATAAAAAAAAGATAATAAGAAAACTCCAACAAAAAGATGGCAACAGTTCGTTATTCCGGAAGCAGCAGAGCAAATAAAGAGAGCTCGAAAGACACTGCCTGCAGCGTGTAGATAGAAATAATTATCGATAACATATCGAAATGTCTGCTACTAAATGCAGCTGCATATATATAGCTGTAGCTAATGCTAAAGCATTGCGCATATCGATAAGAAGTCGATAAATGCCATTAACGATAACAATTCCGTTTCATAATACTTGAGTATAGTTTAGAGGAATATATATATATATAGATATAATATCAACATTTTACTATCGATAATTCAATGCACAAAATATACATATATATAAATTAAAGAAACTCAATACACAATAAAACTCAAGAATAAAATAAAAGCAGCTACATACAAATCGATAACATAATGTGTGCCACATGTTATCGATAATTGTTAATATGCGCTCATTCAATATGCTCAAAACCCATAAATTTTATACAGTAAGTAAAAAGTAATTTTATTTAACGCCTGCTAAAAGTGTTGACAACTGAAACGAAATGTTATCGAGCAACGATTTATGACAATTTACAGACATTTTATCGAGCTGCTATCGAAAAAAAATTCTAAAAGCGCACTCTGCATACGTATTATTATATATCTGCATATATATCTGCATATGTATATATCTATAGATACTACATACATATATGCACGTGCTGTGAAAATTCCATTTCGGACATTTATCGTTGGCAACGCGACGCAGATAAGACCCGGGAAACTGGGGCAACTAACGCAACAACGACAACTATAACGTTTAATATTGAAAGTGTGTAATCAAGTACAACAAAGTGCTGAACATGTTACCCCTGTGGCACGTAATGGACTTATCTGCATTAGCATCAAGTGTAAATACATTTATAGAGACAATTTATTATTACGTTCAAATGCAGACTCAAGGGCCTACATATACATACATATATATATATATATATATATATATATATGTGGATTATCGTCTATTGAAAATGTATATAAATATATTTATATCGATCAGTTTTGTGTGTTGCATGTTGTTGACATCAGTTTAATTTAGATATCGAACATATCGATTAGATATTGGAAACGTTTTTCTGCTACTCTGATAAGTTGCAATTACTACAAGTTGATTGACTATCGACAAATCGATAACAACACTTGACAATCAATATTTTTCTATACAATTTCTATACATGCATAAACATATTTCGATATATATATCGATACTCATTCTACTTCGACTGCTGTCTATTAATTTCCACTCAAAATACACACACAACATGCCACAAATACCTATTTGAGCAGCATTCAATGGCATAAGCAACCACTTAGCGCCATCAATCGATAAAATATCGAAAGCACAGGTAAAAAAAAAATAATAATAATAATAATTTAGTACATGGTAAGGTAGTCAAAGTAATTGAAGGAGCCCTCGCCATTTGCCATTTGATGAGAGGCCCAATGCGAGCGCTACTACCTGCATATAGACAGGCTGTAGGCGGACGGACGGTCGGACGGACGGATGGGTAATTTGAAGTGTCTTAATTTAATTTCAACGATGATGTTGATGATGAGGTAGATAGACGCGGACGTCTGGCGGCGGCAATCAGAGCAATCAGGCAATTCAATCAGCCAACGGAGACGGCTGGCTGGAGTAGCGCTACCCTCAATTCTCAACCCCTAGCCAGAGCCATACCAATTGCCTTTAGACATTCGGCCAACGGTTGAACTGCCGCCCGCTGGCGTCTGCTTGGCGCTTGTCGGTGGCATAATGTAGACGCATCTGCAAGTGGGGATTGCATGCTCAAACTCCAATACACATATATATATTTATATACACATATATATCTCGTTTATCTTGAACAGCAGACATCGCACATATCTGTGCATGCACATGTGTCTCTGTCCCTGTCTCTGTCTCTGTCTCTGTTTCTGTCTCAGTATGTGTGTATAGAAGGATTTACTTGTCGACGTTGGACGACGTGCAGCGCAGGCTGCTCCAAAACTTTGCCAAAGCTGCAGGAACAAGTTGTTGACAACTACGGCAAAAATTTGCAGACAGACTCTCGCACGAATTGCACATGATGATGATGACGATGATGATGATGATGATTGCTGTTGTTGTTGTAGAAAAGTTGCGTCCTGGCGCATAATTCCGAAATAAGTTGTCCGTCCCATCGCCCAACGTCTCGCACAAAGCGAGTGCAGTCAACTTTTGTTGTTATCGCTGCCAGCCAAAAAGTTATGCACTCTCCCTCACGCTCTCTCTCTGTCTCTCTCTCATACACACACACTCTCACTTGCCCTGTCCCCTCTCTAAGTCGAATGGGATGACGTCGGCAACTCCTCGGTTCTAGGCGATAAGCAGCTGTGTTTTTATTTTAATTAACGCATCCAACGGCAGCAGCAGCAGCAGCAGCAGCCTGCAGAGGAGCCCTCCGCCAGCGGAGTTAGGGACTTGAGTAGAGTGAGGTCACATTTATGGAGCATGTTATCTAATTATAAAAACAAAGCCAGACAAAGTCACAGGGAAACATGCATCACGTGTTTCACTTGCCCCAGCAGCAGCAGCAGCAACAAATTGTCTAGCTATTTTCTCACATGAGTTCACAATTATTTCTTCGTTTTGTTGGCTATCTTAAGCGCAGCTGAAGCAAATATTTGATTACAAATAATGGCTGTAAAGCTGATAAATAAAAAAGGTTAAGTAATTCTAGCAATACCACAATGAATAAACTTTTTAAAATCTTCTTCAAATGTGAGAAAATTGTTTCAAATTTTAATTGAATACTACAAAAAACTTGAGCAACTTAAGCAATCGATATTTATCGTATTGTTATCGACTCAATTTTTGTTGTTTAAATTCAAATTCAGACTCGACTTGCCTGTTGCACAAAGCCCCTTTAGACCATTAATAATGCGTACACGGCACAGCAACAGCAAACAAAAGCGCCTAAAATAAAACTACAAAAAAAGAAGAAGATGATGAAAAAAAAACAAGAGTACTTTTCAAACTCAACCATAACAAATACAGCAAACATTTTTATTCATGAATGATTCATTATGCAAAACAAAACACCAAACAACAAAAAAGAAGTAGAGAAAAAAACCGAAATAAAGAAAAATGTTACAATTGGTTTGGTGTTATTTTAATGCGCGTCAATTGAAGTTTCAAAAGGAAGGGTATATTAGTTTCGTTTCATGTTTTACTTGAATATGTAAAAAATAATAAATAAAAAAAATAATAAATAAAAAAAAATAATAATAATAAAAAAATAATAATAAATAAAAAAAATAATAAATAAAAAATATAATAAATAAAATTAATAATAAATAAAAAAAATAATAATAAAAAATAAATAAAAAAAATCTTATATATTATATGTTTTTATGCATATTATACATAATATATATAATTTTTTTTTTTTATTTTTTCCCTTTTTTTTTTCTTTTTTTCTTTTTTTTTTTTTTTTTTTTTTTTTCATATTTAAACATTAGCTAAAATTTGTAATATGATTAAAATATTAATTTTTATTACTTAGAAAATACTACAAATTTTATACAACTATTTTGATGCGAAATTGAATTTGCATAGGCAAATTTTGCTCGGTTGCTTGTTCGAGAGTGTTAACTCTTCTAAAGGACTAAAAAATTTAGAGCTAAGTCGAACATAAACTTATTCCAGCAAAGTTGAGAAAAAGTTTCATATTTTATATTACAAAATATTTTAATATACATTTAAAGCTTCAACTCTAAGCCGAACGAGCATTGTGCAGTTAGTTGAGCTCAGCTGCAGTGTGCTGACTATTTTATGATTAAAGTAACGAAAAAAAAAAAAAAAAAAAACCTAAACAAAGCAGACAAAGCTGATGCAGCTGTTATTTTCCGACACGCCAAAACGTGAACTTTTAATTGTTAATGAGAAATGCTATAAATATATAAATATATACTGTATATATATATACATAATATTTAATTCCACTTCTAGCTAAAACGCAAAGACCATTTGTTCCCTCTCAAAGCATTCAGTCAAGTGCCCTGTGCACTGTGTTGCCAAGACTCCATTTGAGCCACTTCAATGCAGGCGAGCAAATTAGCTGTGCCACGCCCATCGTTGAATCGTTGAGCGTGTAATGAACTAGTAGCAATGCTCTGATGCAGAAGCATAGGGGTTGACGTTCTCTAATCTCCTGTCAAAGTGCATTGATTCCCATCCTCGCCCCCCTCCACAGATCAAGCATGTGCCCCCATATTGATAGCTATTTACCTTTACAGAGCTATTAAAAGTGCTGGGATTGTTGCTGCTACTCCTGCTGCAGCTCCTCCTGCTGCTGCTCCTCCTGCTAATGCTCCTCCTACTCCTGCTGCTGCTGTTGTGGCTGTCAGTGTACCTCAATGTTTTCTATCAGTCACAAAAAATATCCTTAAATTCCTTTTCAGCATTAAATTTAAAAAACAAACTTTAAACATTTGCAACTGCATTGCTCTCGGGCACTGCCACGCCCACTCGAGTTCAGTTTTAGCTCTTAAGTGAGCACAAAAGGCAATTGAAATGATTCACCACTTAGATTACTAAAAAAAATCATTTTAAAATATTTTTCATTAAGGCTACAGGCATTTGTGCATGTATTTAATTTGTAGCTAAATATGCTCAGCTAAATCAACAGCTGATAGACGGCTGTATACCCTGTAAGCAAAGCTTGCAATAATTTATGCAAATTTTATTTGCAATATATAAATTTTGATAAAAAAAAAAAAAAATTAACTATAAAAAATTATTTATTTATTATTTTCTATTCTTTTAAATATTTGCATATTATAAAATAAAAATATTTTTTGGGCACATAAAAATCAAGAAATCTCAATGGAATTTACAATATAAAATTGTAATTTAATTTAATAATTTAAAAATATATTTTTTATATGCAAGCTTTTTACTTTTTATCTTCAAACATCTAATGCACAAATTCAATTTATATTTTACGCTAAACTGTATTAAATATATTTTTAGCATTTGTTACAAATTATTTATTTGACAGTTAAATAATGTTTGTTTTTTTATACAAATTGTTTTTCCATTTTTTAATTCAATTTACATAAGAATCATGCATACTCAAGCTGCAGGGCACAGCGAAACAATTTCAAATGAAATGAAATGCAGAATAAAGAAGTTAAAAAATAATTAACGTTGACTAAACTGAAAAGAGCTTTCAAAAGTGGATGCAGCATAAAGTGAGCTAATTCATTTACATGCAAATAGATTGATGAATAGTTGGCTAAAATGGATTGATAGATAAATAAAAGTATTGCGAGCAGTAGGAGTTGCAGCAGCAGGAGGCGAGCTTGCAAACTTGCTTCCCAGCTGTATTAATGACTGCAATGTGCAAACTGTAAAGTTTTTAATGACCATTGCTGCAAATTAAATGCAATGACAACAACTGCAACAGCAACAAAGAGAGCAATGGCAATAATGGCTAGCCGCTTGTCAATTCCAAATAAGATGAATGCATATCAATTATACACACACAAACACACACACACACGAGCAGGCACACATGCATATTAAAAACTTAGCAATGGAAATTTCATTCAACAATTTTTTTTTTTTTTTTTGCTTTTTTGCTCAGCATTGGGAAATGAAAATGATTTCCATAGTAGAAAAAAACAAACAGACTAAAAAAAATACACACACACACAGCGTTTCAGTCAAATCAACACGTTTGAGCTTGTGTGTGTGCCAGCTTAGTCAATATGTATGAGTATGTGTGTGTGTGTGTGTTTGCTGCTGATTGTTGTTGTTGTTGCTGATTGAATTGTGCACACGGCAAAGTCGAAAAGTTTTGCAGCAAGCTTCCAACACCGAATTCCCAACACACACACTTTCACTCTCTCTCTGCTGCTCATACTCACCTCACACACACTCTCTCTTTCTATCTCACTCGCCATCACTCTTTGTGTGGGCATGTAAATTGGGTTTTATGCTTAGATATATATATATATATGTGTGTGTGTGTGTGCTGTGTGCCTGTGTTTTGGCCTGAATATATAATGAAAACTTTACACACTCAGCAACAACAACAGCAACGAGTTTTCAAACACTTTCCGCGACGCCTGCTAAATGCCAGCATTCGCGACATTGACTTTGAAAATTAGTTTTTCCGCTGTCTCAAGCAGCGACACGCCGCACCACAGCCACAGCCCACTTAAAAGCCAACACAGCCAACTCTACCTAGAAGAAGGTCGCGGCACACAAATTGGTTTTGCTAATTAGCCAACGAGCGCATGCCTAATCCAAAATCCTGTGATTAACATTCCAGTCGACGAACCGCAATTGATTGATCATTGAAGTGCGTTAGAGAGAGCGAGAGAGAGAGCGAGAGAGAGAGCGAAGCTTAAGGATCAACTAGATGCAAACTCAAGTTAATTCCAACTCTAACCGATTCGATGAGGATTCGTGATTTCGATTTATAGCAATTTCAATTGTCTGGAGCTAACAACGTCTCTTTCTCTTAATTAGAGCCTGGCACGCTGTAAACATAATTCAAAATAATATTTTGATATACTATAATATATTTAATCTCGAGGCTGTTGCTGCTGCTGCCACGTTTTCGTGGCAGGACGTGATTTCTTTTGGCCATGTGATTTATCGTGCCGCCCTGTTGCCAATTAGCGTGCCTTAAATTTAACTGTGCATTGACATTGAAAAACGGTTGCCAGCAAAACAGGCAACACACACACACATAGCTTGTGTGCGTGTGTCTGTTAGATGTTTGATTATTAAACGGCGCAAGCAGCGCAAGGAAAAGGGCCAACGAGGTCCTTATGGGAAGTTCTTAGCCCCCAAGACCCAAGGCTGACATTTTGACATTGACTTGGGGCTTAGCATGTTCAGATGTACATATATATATACTGATATATATATACACCTATATACATACATACATAGCATAACTCCTATTCCATATTCGCTTTTGTCGAAGCTCGGAAGGGACTTGGAATAGTTTATGCTGCGCTCGTTTGTAAATACATAAAATTTGATGGGCTGTTGGAGTCGTTCGAAAACTCGAACTCAAATTAATTAACTCTCATCGATTGGGTGTATCCGGTTTTCTTCTCTTTTCGTTTTCGTCCACGCATTTCAAGCACAATCAATTACCTAATTGAAATAACTCTGAGCAGTTCGATAGGGTTCGACAAAGACATTCTATTTCGATTAAGTGTTGAATGACAAAAATATTACAAAGAATTTAGACTATCCTTTAACGATTAATAATGAGAGCAAACTACTTACAAGTCTTTAGCTTAAATCGTTGCGTATTTCCTGGCCACTTTTTATCGCTTTAACTTTCAATTTCATCAATCGCTGCTCTCTGCATTTAAACTCTTTGTCAACATTTCAGCCGCAGAGCTCACTTCATAAGCGAATTGCAAATTTTTTTTTGTTGACTTAAGAGTTGCTCGCCTCTTTGATTAAATGCAGTTTCTCAGTTAATACAAACGAATGTAATATACAAATATATACATATACATATACATATATGTATTTTTTATATTTATTTATGGCAACGACGTTGCCGTGAGCCAAACAGACAAATGAATGCGCTCATAATAAGAGCAGCAATGGAAATTAATAAACTAAAGCCAATATTTGTGGAATTCGCTGCTGTCAAAGGCATTTGGCTTTGTCCCGCGAGCTAATAATAAAGCAATTTGTACACCTCGCAACGATGAGAGATGAGCAGCAAACAAGAACAAAAAATAATAAATAAAAAACACATGCATATATCAAATGAACATTTTTTATAAATCAAATAAGGAAAATTCCTTTAAAAATACAAAATTAATTGAATTTCAATTGCATCGCATAGAAAAACTTTAGCGTCAAGATATATGTGTGTTATTTCATATTGAATAATATTTAGATGAACAATATCTATCATCTATCACAAGCTGAAGCAGTGAAACTGAACCTGAAACATCAACTATATCGATTATTATCGATAGTTACCGCATAGGCAAACTGATCAGTTTAAGCTTCCTACCCAGAGTTGGATCGAATCGTGAAGATTCTATATATGCATAATGGGCTCTACCACGCCTACTTCTGCCTGTCGCATACATTTTCACAATGCCAATATTCCCTGAATTCAACTCATTTTCAACTTATTTGGTAAGTTCTATATATAAATATAAGTTAAAATAAATAAAAAATAAATAAAAATAAAAATATTGGAAGAAAAAAAATTTTTTTTTTAATATTGTCATAAATATTTAATATGGATTTCTCATATGTTTGACAAGTTGGAAATAAATTACCAGTAATTTCAGCACTCATTTCTAATGGAATGGATGGATCATAGAACTTACCTAAAATGAGAAGAGAAAAATATAATTTGTTAAAATTTCATTAATTTAATTTAAAATATTAATAAAATATAAATATAAATATAAATATAAATATAAATATAAATATAAATATAAATATAAATATAAATATAAATATAAATATAAATATAAATATAAATATAAATATAAATATAAATATAAATATAAATATAAATATAAATATAAATATAAATATAAATATAAATATAAATATAAATATAAATATAAATATAAATATAAATATAAATATAAATATAAATATAAATATAAATATAAATATAAATATAAATATAAATATAAATATAAATATAAATATAAATATAAATATAAATATAAATATAAATATAAATATAAATATAAATATATAAATATAAATATATAAATATAAATAAATATAAAATACATAAACAGATTTAGATTCAGATTCAGATTCATATTTAGATTAAGATTTATGCACAAGTCAAGCAACTAATTAAATTTTAGATCTGCTGCTTTAATGTGAATTAAGTTTAGGGAAATATCTCTTAAATCATTTCATATATTAAAGAGGATTTTCATCGAAAAAGAAAACGATTTTTCCACATGCATTTTATTTATAGCTTCATTTCATATTTCTAATTTCTTGTTGTTTGTTGTTGTTTGCTTTCTTTGTTTTCCGTTTTACTTCGTTTTCTTTCTTTTTGTTGTCATGTCATCATAAACAATAACAATTCCCTCGTTGTTTATGTTGATGATGAACTGCCGCAAACGATATTGTTGTTGTCGCGTGCTATCTGGCTAATTAAATGCGACAAAATGTGCGTCTACAAGCGGCAGCAGCAATAAAACACGCCAACACACACACACACATGTATGTGTGTGTGTGTGTATGTGTGTGTCAAATGTCTTTGAAGGGAAGCTGTCAAACATTTAGCGCCTGGAATTGGCCATCAACTGCCTTAGTTGCAAAGAGAGAGAGAAAAAAAACCAAGCGAGAGACTTTTCGGCTGACAAATAAACAATGAAATGTTGCGCACTTTAGAACAAGAAAAAAGGCAGCTGACAACGAGAGCGACAGAACGAGTGAGCGAGTGAGAGAGAGAGATGTGGTGCTTGGGCAGTTGTAGTGGGTGGCTCTATATAGCCTGTGCTTGAGAAATCTTTGAGCAGCAAATTGTTTTGTTGTTTGCCATGTTGCTTGTCTCCTGTTGTTATTGTTTATTCAGCACGAGTGTCAAAAGCTAACACGCACACACACTCTCGCATAGCTCGCTAGCGAGAAGCGATGCTGCGTGAATTATGTAGCAGCGCATTGTATCTGAATCAGAGGGAATCGCCCCAACCTATGCACATACGTACGTACATATAGTCTGTGCAGAGAGTCAGTCGGGCGCCCGAGATAAAAATACAAAATCAAATCAAATGTGACAAGCGCGGCACACGCGACTGCGCCAATGTCTTGCGAAGTGGATTGCGCTTTGATGCTGGGGCGAGACAGAGGCAGAGATGGGGCGGGACGATGGCGCTGTCTGTCTGTCTGTCATGCCTTGCCATGTGCAGAAGGGGTTATCAAAGTATGTCTGTGTCCGTGTCTGTGCGTATTTGTACATGACATATCGCATAAAACTTTTAGCTGTTTGTCGATCAATGCTCAAAATAAATAAAGCATTTTTTTGTTTGCATTTTTTTTTTATTCTCGCATCCCCTTCTTCTGCTGCTCCTTATATTGACACACAATGCGGAGCATGCGAATTTAACAAGTCAGCAGCACTTCTGTGGAAGTTCTAAAAACGGCTAAAGCTATGCGAAATGTAATCAAAATACATTTCGCAGCGACATTTTCGTAGCGAAAGAAACGTGAATTTTAATGAAATTGTTAAATTTTTGATATCACAAAGGCAGAACTGAATTGTTTGATATGCGAACATAAAAAAATAAATAAAAAATAATACAAAAAAAATATTTATATATAAAGCAATTTTTATGAATACTATTGAGCAGAAAAAGAAATTTGAAATATGCATATGGCTGTGTTCGTAGAAATCGTCAGGTAATGGAGCATGAAAGAATTTCATTATTATACCTTGAACCCATTGAAAATGGGTATTACAATTTCAAATACTAGAGACTTGCAATTTGGCAAATAGATACATTTAGATACTCTTAATCTACTCTGAAAATTACATGAAGATCGTCCATCTAGAAATGAAGTTATAAGCATTCAAAGTTCAGCCCAATTCACCCCCAAGCCTAGGCAGGTTCGTAAAGAAGAAGAGTATCTCGTAGTCGAGCCGTCTCTACTAGAGCCTTCGTAATTGTTAATAATAAAATCTTGCTAATAAACACAATATTTCGAAGAAAATTTGAAACAAATATTAAGATTCGCATTTCTTAATTCTGAGATTCTATTTCCAACTAAATTCGATTTTCCTTTATTCTTTTTTTTTTTAACGCGCAATTACTATTTTCTATTCATATCTGATTATTCCCCAAACGTTTATAATGCCCAAGAATTTCCCATATATAGATCATCATATAAATCTCAGCATTATAGAAATCCCTAAAGCATTTTAAAACTTTTCAGTTTCAAAGATTCAAAAGTTGTTCACAAATCAAGTGGAAATGGAAACTAGAAAATCTCTCAAATGTCAAAAATTTGATTATTCCTATTGCTACACCAATTCAAGTTAGTTTAGCTGACTATAAGATATATCAATCTATACACATATCCATCTCTATATATATCATCAATTCATTTATCTATACAACTTTCTCAGTCTCTATATCTCTACAGCTTCGACTCGCCCACTTCATCTGCCAACTTCTAATCCAAATCCTTGCAACAACTTTCACTTTCCAGCCACAAATTTCTAATTTCAGAAATTAAAGTGTTAAGGGACACATGCGCTCGTTTCAAGTGGCTCCAAGTCTGGCTGACTAGGCCAATCCAATGCGCTTTCAGCCAGCTGCTGGGCATTTTGATTGAAGTCTTGAGGCCAATGCTGCTGGGGGCTGGGGGTATTGCGTGTTAAGTGTTCTAACGACACGCCCACCCGCCTATGGCCAGCGGTGGCTGGTGTGGGATGTGGTGCGCTGGTTTTCATTGCCCAGACGCACGACTCGGCTATATATATATATAAATAGGCCGCAGCCAGAGTAAAATATGCAAAAATTTGCAAACTGTTTATGGCAAATGAAATTATGTGCATATGTTTGGCTGACTTCTCATCCGCTCCGCGTCGTGGTCGTCTATAAGGAATGTTGTGCGCTGTTTATGTTCATTTCAACAATATATTTTGTTGCCTTTATTGATTGCTTACATGTACAATGCGAGTGTGTGTGTGTGTGTACATTGCGTGCAGCTAACCTATTTATTTTGAAGTTGTGCCAAAGACGTGTTAAGACAATTCAAGCAAATAGCCAGCAACTTGGAGCTGGGAGCTGAGAGCTGCGAGCTACGCTAATGGACATAATTATGCACAAGAAGCAGCTGAAGCGATGCAGAGCAACAATAAAATAATAAAAAATAATAATAATAATAATGAAAACAGCAGCAATTGCAAGTGGGCGTAACTGGCTGCACGATACCCGCTTAAGCAGAGAAATGCTAATATATATAAAACTCTTATTCTATAAATCAACTGAGCTGAGCTCATAGCTTGATAGGCAGTAGTAGAAGCCAAGACAATATTAAAACCAATATACCCTTTGTCTACATTCTGAGCGAGCATAAGAACAATACGCAAAAGGGTCTCACGTTTATATATGCACTATATATCTGTATATATATAATGTGTGCTCTTCGTATATATAGTCGAACTGAACGACAATTAACGACAGTCCATGTTGGTCCAATGGGCGTGCTTGATCGCAAGAAGCTGCAGCGGCTACACCCAAAGGCCTGCGTCTAATGACTTTTAAATGCATTTAAGCAACAGCAGCAGCAACAACAACAGCAGCAACAACAGCAGCAGCAGCAGAGCTCAGTTGGCAGCGTGAAAAAATAAATAAAGAGGAAAAACTAAACAAGTTTAGAAAAGAATAAAGACAGAGAGAGAGAGAGCCAAACATAGACAAATTACAGGGTATATGCTTGAAATCGATTGCTAGAGATTCCAAGTTAAAAGCAAAGCTAGACATGGCAAAGTACAGGGTATATAAAAAAAAACTAAAAGAAAGACTCCAAATTTAAATTGGAATCATTTCTAAACTTTTCTTGAAAAATGACAAAAAAAAATATACAGGGTATATGAACATTCACAGAATATACAAAAAACTCAAAAAATCTATGGCTAAATACATTCCTAGCTAAAGTTCGTTCACGCTACACAAATAAAAAAGTACAGGGCATATAAAGAGCGTATTAGTTAGACTTAAAATCAAATTATCTCCAAGACTACCAAAGTGAAAAACTGTCAAAGAAGGCAAAAATAAATTATTACAAAAAAGTACAGGGTATTTGGAAAAGCCATAAGTTAACACTAAATTTGATGCATTGTAACATATTCTCCCTGTCTATTATTCCTTTCGCCACGTAGCCAAAGCTAATGCAAAAATCAATATGCCTGATTCAATTAGTACAGGGTATGCGATGCAATGCTTGGGCAATAAAGCATAGAAATGCGCAATAAAAATAGACTAAAAACAATAAGAACAACAACAACAACAACAATCTATTGCCAGACAGTAGCTGGCTGCCCCTCTGTGCCATGGGCGTGGCAGAGGGGCCACTGATGAGTAGCTGAGGCCGACGACGTCATCGTCAATGTTGTCGGCCGAAAGTCAAAGGGCTTTATGCTAATTGGTTGTAAACTCTGTCGCACACGCCGCCCTCTCTCTCTCTCTCTGACTGTCTCTCGCTCAATCCATCTCGCTCTACTATCTTTTTGGCCGCACTCAATAGACATGTGTGTGTGTGTGGGCTTCGCATTTTGGTGTGTGCGTGCCTCAGTTTGTTCTTATTTTAAATATGAACTTCCTGTTTGCCTTTCAACTGAAGTTGGGCAGCAAACAGAAGAAATCGTTTGTTTATTTCTTTCTCTTTTACTCTACAGTTTCTCTACAGTTTTTTTTTTTTTTTTTTACATTTTTGTTGCTCTTTGTGCTGTATTTAATTGAGGTTCTCTGCAGGGGCAACGCTTATTTTCCAGCGAATTTTTAATCAGACTCCATCATATCAATTAAACTGGCCCACAGTTCAGGAACTTTTGTGTGGAAATATTGCACAAAACGTGCAAGCAGCAGCTACACTGAACGAAAAACGATTGTCTATATGAAGACAATTGGAATTCATAAATATAGATCTAGAGATCATATAAAGCTAGGCAATATATTTGCGTCTATCTAGAAAATGCTCTGAACTGTTATCTAGCTGTAGATATATATCTGACTATATGCTGGCATTATAAATTATACTTGTATATCTTGTTTCTGCTCTGTTATGATCGGTGATATCTTTTCTATTAGACGAATTCAGAACATATTGATTTCTATGCTGAATTTTTATTTGGCGAATTTTGTGAAATTCTTAATGCAAAATTATAAAAACTACAAGAAAAATATATGGTTTTTTTTTTACTATTATTATTTTAACATATTTTTATATTAAAATATTTTAAAAATATATTTGTTAATTTTTTGAAATTATTTTTAATTTTATTTATTTACTTTTTCATTTTATTTTTAATTTATTTTTATTTACATTTTTTTTTTTTTTATAAATTTATTTTTTAATTATTCCTTTTATTAATTTATTTTAATTTATCTATTTTTTATTTATTTTTTTTTTTGTATATATATTTTATATATATTTTTTTAAATTTATTTGTTTTTATTTATTTATTTATTTTTTTTATTTTTATTTTTTTATTATTTATTTTTTTTATTTATTTTTTTATTTATTGTTTTATTTATTTTTTTTTATATATCTATTTTTTATTTATTTATTTTTTTTTATATATCTATTTTTTATTTATTTATTTTTTTTTATTTATTTCTTAATTTTTTAGTTTTTATTTATTTATTTATTTTTTATTTATTTATTTATTATTTATTTATTTTTTATTAATTTTGTATTATTTATTTTTTATTTACCTTTTATTTATTTTTTAAATTTATTTGAATTATTTTTTAGTTTTATTTAGCTTAAGAGATCTTTTCCAGTTACACTCTCAGTATATCTGAGCACTGTAGTTCAGAGAGCCTATATGGTTATCAGATCCACGATTGCATACATACGAACAGAGAGACATTGTTACTTTGACTCTGCAGCATATTCTCGTCAAAAATATATGTGGTATACGCTCTATGCTTACACACACTTTCACAAGGCTCTCCCTATATACGCAACCTGCCCTTTCCACTCTCACTCCACTTTTGTTTTTTTCAGTGTTCGCCTCATGTCACGCACTCTTACCGCCTGTTCATATTAATTACAACTGCTTGGACACTATTTATATATATATACATTTAATATATCTACAGCTTCAACATGCCCGATTCTTCTTCGTCTAAAGAAACATTTGCTGCAATCAAAGTGCGGCTCATGCGTGGTCAGTCGAGTTGATTGTTGTTCTGTTCTCTGTTGCTTTTCTCTTCGGTTCAGTTTTGTTCAGTTCAGTTGAGTTGAGTTGAGTGAAGTTGGCAAGCTCTGGATGCCATCTATGGCCAGCTGCAGCTTTGTTTATTTGTTGTCAGCTATGGTCATGTGACATTATTCGCGCAACAACGCGCTACGTAACGGCTTGCCACAAATGGTGCAAACACGTTTCGATGCGCGTTGCCAATATAATTTCGACAAGCAGCGCAAAAATGTAGCAAATAGTTGTGCGTTCAACAAGCAGGAGCGGGAGCAGAAGCGGGAGCAGGAGCGGGAGCTGGAGTAGTAGCATCCATCGTCTGCTAGAGCCGCCATCAAGCAACCATCTAAGCAAACAAACAGTTTCAATGTTGACGCTGGGAACGAGCGTTGGGCGCTGCTTCCGTGTTCTGTGCTGCCTTCTCTTCAATTTCTTTTTTTTTTTGCCAACTTCTTCCACTTCTTAGCCCCATTTTTTCCATAAATGTATATACATGTGAGTTAGTATATACATATATATATCTATATATATATATGCTTGTGTAAATATGTATATTTCTCCTTTTCGTTTCTCCTTTTTTTTTTTTCATTAACAAACAGGAGCACGTCACTAACTTCCCCTGCCACACAACCAGGAAGTACGCTACAATGCACACACTTACACACACACACACGCACACACACATACACGCACTTACACTCTATCAAAGTTAAGGGCGCAGCGCAAAGAACTCGAGCTGCCTCGAGTCAAACAGCGACCAACCATTTGAGGTTGACTGCGCTTCCACAGATGATACAAAATATAACAGCAACACACACACACACACACACACACATGTGCACATATACTCCCACACACAAACATATTGGAGCTGAAGGCGTGCCCTAAGCTAAATTTGGTTGACCTACGCGTTTTTTACTTGCTCTGCCGATGCCCTGCCCAAAGCCAAGTCTAATGCGAAAAGCACATGAATTGCAGAAGCAAACTTGACAAATTTAGCTAAATCATAATAACAGATGAATCTTGATACAGATCGAATATATGCATTTCAAATATAATATATAATATTTATAAAATATGCCAATATTCCAACTATTTAAAATTTCCAATTTTTAAAGGTTTATGAATAGCAGAAATAATAATAGGAAATAGATTAGATTAGATAAGCTCAAATGCTGAAATACATTAGATGTCATTATTATGTGTAAAATATCGATCGATCATACATAAAAATACTCTATACTCTGTTTACTTAAACATTATACTTTTTAATGTTTTCCGATTCTTATCATCTATAGCTAAGAGTAGATAAGTTTAGTAGCGAAACCTTAAGCAACTCCATAGCCACATCACTTATTCCTCAATTAAAGGGCATTACAAATTTCAATTATATAGCTTAAATGCTCTAGCTCATCTCATGCTCACTCTTCTTTTGATTTTCTGCTTAGTGTTTATGCAGTTGTATGTACATATATCTGGTTTAGCAGTTTCTTCAGTTCAGTTTCGCTCAATTCATTATTTAGCTGAAAAAGCCATAAATAAATGTATTTTTGTTGCGCCTTTTGGTCTTTTGACTGAATATCTTTTGGCCAGCTACAAGTACACGATTTCCTTTTGAAGTTAGAACCAAGCAGCGAGAGAGAGAGAGAGAGAGAGAGAGAGAGACAGAGTGAGAGTGAGTGAGAGTAACAAAGATGGAGAGTGTGACACATGTTTGGTTTATACTAAAGAAAATTTCTTAATTCTTGCCGCTAAACATGCGAGCAGCCCTTTTGATATATCATACATGTATGCACACATACATATCATATTTATATATAACTATGTTTCATAATGTTTTATGCTCTTCTGTTCGCATTTTATGTGTGAAACACATGTGCGAACGTCGCCGACGTCCAACTAACACTCAGCTCAGGCCAGCCAGCGAAGTACATCGTCCCATTACCCTCTCCACTTAACTATCTGTTCTACACTCTTAATTATGACCCAAGCTTGACTTTACTTTACATTTGCTTCTTCTTCTTCTTTTTTTTTTAAATGTTTAAAGGCGCATCGCGTCGTGAGAGGGGGAGGGGTGCATCGTAATCTGATTTATGTGCGCCGCTTGGCATTTATATTATGTCTCTTGTAATTACTCGTATTTTCATTCGGACTTGGGCTTCACAACAAGTGTATGTGTGTGTGTGTGTGTGTGTAACATATATGTATATAGAGCCCTGCATTCCTTATATCTGCTGTTGGTGCATTATGCATGTAAGTGGGTTGGGTTAAAGATCATCCCTCTGCGATCGATGTGGCGTCACAGCCGGGGTGCAGTGCGTAAACAAAAGTGAAATTGATTAAGCACAAGTTGCAGAGAGAGCGAGAGAGACAGCGAAGTAGTTAAAGAGAGGGAGAGAGAGATTGCAAACTTGGTTGCTGTCAAAATTTAACCAGCACTTTAACATGCTGTTAAGCCCAATCGAGTTGTGTGTGCCCTTAATTAAAGTCAATTACAGCATTGCTGCTATGAAGCTGCTAACAAAACGATATCAAAATAGGTGTATATATATTAATATCTATATATACACTTTTAGAACGCACTCTACAGAGTTGCGCTGCATTCGAAACAAACTCGTTATTCACATTTTATTTGCAGTCTTGTTAACGAAGGGTAAATGACTTGATATTCGGTTGCTTGGCAGCGCCCATCAATCACACATACATCAAGCAACCAGCCAACCACTCAACCACCCAACCACCCAGCCCAAACATCACACAGTACAAATGACTCATCGCAGTGGCTCAATTAAAGAACAACAATATGGCATCATTGGATTGGCAAACTGGTAAACTGATACTGAGGATTGGTCTTATGCGTCAAGCCATGGAAATGCAACAAAAAAATAAAAAGAATAAAAAGCAGCAGAAGAAAAATAAATACAGATATAGCTGGGCTGGATGTACCCCAGCAGGGCACAAACTGAAAGCGACCCACAAATGCATATGGGCAAGAAAATGCAACGAGTGGAGAGAGAGAGAGAGAGGCAGAACTTATACTTCAATTTACTAACTAACTAACTGATGGACTTACTCTTGACTTGACTGAGTGTCGCGAGTGACTCTGAATAAGTAATTGACAAACTGACTGATTGACTAATTGAGTGAGTGAGTGAGTTGATTGGCTGATTGACTGTGATGGTCGATTGGCTGATTGGCTCTGAATGAGTCTGAGTCGCTCTCTAAATGACTAATGGCTCCCTGACATGCTGCTTGACTGACATATGAGTTGACACAATAATGAACAGATTGACTGATTCTTTGACTGACTGCATGACTAACTGAATGAATGACTAACTGACTGACTGACTGAAGGCAAAATGACTTAGTGCCAGACGGAAGCACTAGCTTTCTCAGTCTGATTGACTGACTGACTGCATGATTGATTAACTAACTGACTGAATTATTGACTAAATGACTCACTAGATGATTGATTGACTGACTGAATGATAGATTGACTCACTGACTGACTGAATTATTAATTGGTTGACTCAACTGATTGAATGACTGACAGGCTGATTGATTTAGTGAAAGTCGGATTTATTTAGTGCCTTACTGAAGCATTTGCTGTCTGAATCTGATTGACTGACTGAATGAATGACTGAATAATTGATTGACTGACTTACTGACTAGTTGACTGATTGGCTGCTTGAGTGATAGGCTTGGCTAATTGAAAGTCTTCGATTGATGAGCTGATTGCAAGATTACAACTTTCTGAATGACTGATTCTGATTGACTGATTGACTTAGTGATCGTGGTCTACTATTGACTTAGTGCTCGTGATATACTATTGATTCAGTGATTGACGGGCGAAACTGACCAACTTACCAACTTATTGACTGATTTAATTGGTATCAGAGTCCAACTCCCCGATTGACAGCTTGACCGACTGACTCCCTGATTCTCTGATTCCCTGCCTCACTGCCTCACTGACTGACTGACTGACTGACAGTGTAAGCAACTGATAAATGTGTGCATCAGCTTTCATAACGAGCAAACATGTTGCTCTTTTTCATCTGACTGCTGTTGCTGTTCTTCTTTTTGCTCTCTTTCTTTTAAGCGCACATTAAATGAGGCGAGACATTTTTAATTGATGCTCAATTAAGCAGCAGCAACAGCCGAAGAGCAAACGACAGCGACGTCAACTTTGCTGCTGGCTGGCTGTTCACATTTTTATCAATCAAAATAAAAATATTTCACATCAATGGCTAGGCAGACATTTATGAGCGGCGTCATGATTTGAACAAACTTAAAAAAAAAAACAAGGCGAAAATGCTTTAAAATTCAAATTTCAATTTCAAATAAACAGAAAAAAATAATGCTAAAACACTGTTTTACACTTATTGAAATTTACTTTGAAGCTTTAGAAAACTTTGAACCTTTCAAAGAAATTAATTTCCGTTTGCATGCAACTTTTGTAGTTGATCAAACTCTAAGCAGACTCGTTGTACGCACTTCATTCACTTTATTCACATTGAATTTCACTTTTATTTTTCCCTTTCTGTTTTCCTTAATTATCTAACGATCAATGCGCTGCAAAAAAGATATCAAAGCAAATGAAAGTTCAATGCAAACCAAGTGGAAAATAGTCCCCATAGCTAGAAGAATACTTGACCAGAAGTGGAAACAGGCAAACAGCAGAAACCTAAAGCACTGAGAATCATCATTAAAACTTTAAATTTGCCACATTTCTAGCTAGATTTATGCTACTAAATTATTTATATTTAACTAAATATATATATGTATATATCTACATATCTGATATGCATTTCTATAAAAAGCAGTAGGAAGCAAAATTAAATTTTTTTATATGTTTTGGCTTAATTGAAAAGGTCATTGAGATGCTCAGTGGGTGATGGGGGCGGCCGGGGGTATGAGCTGAAGCTGCTGCGCGAAGTAGAAGAGAACTTTTGAGCACGCAAACAAAAACAAGTCGCAGTTACACACAGCATAGCTGTGTATGTGTGTGTGTGTGTGTGTGCTGTAAAAGGCAACCGTTATGCGAAGTAAATATTTGCGCAATGGCGCAAAAACACAAATGCACATAAAATGCGTTGGGCAAGAGAGGAAAGCCAAGAAAATAAAACTTCCAGTGGAATGGGAAAATGGCAAAAATAACAAAAATTACAAAAGAAAGAAAAATAAATAAATAAAAAAAAATTATAATTAAACGCAATCAAATTTTAAATAAATACTAAAAATGATACAACAACAACAATATTGAAATACATTTGATCTAGCTAGCCAGCCTGACTAGAAAATACCCAGCATACAATTTGAGATTCTGCTTTAATGCTTGAAGCTTCATTTGCTCAAAACTCTAGTTTCACTAGACGTCAGTAATGGGGTATGCCTGACTAAAACATATATTTTGTCTAGGATTTACAGAACTTTTAATAATTCTAATACTAACTGAATAGAAGTTAGTTGTAGATGTGATTGACTCGATGATATTCAGTTTCTTCAAAGAATTTTTGATAAACTTTGAATAAAGTAATTAAGTAAAGTAATTCTTCTTATGCCAGACTAGCAGATACCCAGGGTTAGTTGTTAAGCTTCTTTCCATATTTCTCAATTATTTTACAGTTTCATAAAAATACAAAAAATAAATAAATATATAAATAAATAAGAAAAGAAAATAAAATAAAATACAATAAAGTATTTTACAAATATTAAAAAAAAAAAAAAAAAAAAAATGTAAACAGATTTCTCTTTAACTAAACATAAAAAAAAAAAAAAAAAATAAATAAATAAATTATAAAATAAAAATAAATAAATAAATAAATTATAAAATAAAAACAATAAAAAAAAAAATGATAATAAAAATAAAATAAATAAAATAAAATAAGATATATTAAAATATTTTTAAAATATGTAAGTTTAAACAGACATTTCTTCAACTAAATATAAAAAATAATAATAATAATAAAAATAATAATAATAATAATAAAAATAATAATAATAATAATAATAATAATAATAATAATAATAATAATATAATAAAAATAAAATAAATAAAAATACTTTTAAAATATGAAAATTTAAACAGAAGTTTCTTCAACTAAATATAAAAAAAATAATAAGAATAAAAAAATATAATAATAAAAAAAATATAATATAATAATAATATATATAATATAATAATAAAAATAAAATTAAAAAAATAAATAAAATAAAATAAAAAATAATAATAATAATAAAAATAAATTAAATAAAAATACTTTTCAAATAGGAAAGTTTAGATAGATTTTTCTTCAACTATATAAGCTCTCAGCAACAGTTTTCTACAGATTTATCTTCAACTATAGAAGCTCTCACTCAGGCTTTCACATTAAATACTTATCAATATCATATATTCCCTTTGGCGTGCGCCATGCACGTGCGCATACAGGGTATCAGAACAAAAATAACACGAATTGAAATTAAATATAAAGTAAGTTGACGAGCAAATTGCAAAACACCGTGGGCAAATAAAGTGAAAAAGTGAAAATAAAAAATAAAAATAAAATAAAAGCATACACACAATTAGAATAGAAGTCCCCAGGCGCACATTTAGTTAACACACATTTCTGCCCGAATGGGCGTGGCAGCTGGAAGCTGCAAGCGGAACGTGAAACTCTCCAAGTGTATTTCAGTTACAGGTGCCCAGGCACCCACCCAGGCACTCAGGCGCCCAGCTGCCCAGATGTCCATGGGCCATCTATGCAAACAAACTTCAAACAGCCCGAAGTAGTTCGAGACAAATCGAAAACTTAACTTAACTCACAGCACGGCATGTAATGAAATTAATTTAGCTCGCTAAAATACCCTACACAAAGCAGCTGTCAACCATATGCTAAAAGCAATTTCGATTTGAGTTCAAGTTGGAGTTGGAGTTGGAGCAAAAGTTTTTGATTGATTCAAATGGAAATGGATCGATGAATAATGCTAAAGAAATTTGTGTAGAATTATTTTCTAAAATTTCTAAATTGCGGCAGCATGGCATTTGCATGGTGCTCCATGTGAAACGTTGGAATGGAACACGCACTATAATTAAACGCAGCGGCATTAAAACTTAAATAGGCTTTGGCATAAAAAGAAAACGCCTTTTTTAATTGCCTGCTAAATGCTTATATAACATTGTAATTTTCACCCAGTACCCCATCCCTCTCTCAGGTTTTATTAGGCCCTCGTTATGCACGCACCTATTGTAAGTCGTTAGTTACATTTCATTAACTGCCGTTGCGCTGCATGCCGCACTGTAGCAGGGTCCGGGGCCGGGGGCGGCGGGTGGCAATGTATAATACGAGGCAATATAAAGCAATTTTCAATTGAGTTTAATGGGCAAATGTTTACAATTGCGCTTATCAGCGATGATGTTGTAGCGCCTCGCTGCCGTTCAATTAACGGTGGAAAGCAAGATAGAGAGAGAGAGAAAGAGCGAGAGAAATGGAGAGAAACGGAATGAAAACAGAAATTAAGTAATATTTAGCAAAGAAACGGCTTACGCCTATTAGAAAGCAAAAAAAAAAAAAGTTTTGCAAAAAGAAACTCCAAAAGAAGAAAGAAAGAAAATAAATAACAAGAAGGAAGACACGTTGAGACACAGCTGAAGAGCTTTCACACAATATACAGCAATGCTTATGATAATGATAATGATGATGATGACGAGTTGGCACGCCCACAAGCCAAAGGGCTGCCGCTTGAGTGCACAAAACAATGACAGCCCCAAAGTTCAGACCAACCTTTGACCACAAGACCAGAAATGAAGAAAAGTAATAATGAAGCTAAGAAAAATTTTGGCAAGTCGAAATTTAAATACACTTATAATGGTTTAGGAATGAGATGAGCTAGATATGATATGAAATACTGATGGGGGAAGGCTATTGTAAGGAGATCCTGAGAAGAGAACTGCGTGAAGCAACAATCAATAGATCATAAATTTCTATATATCTGTATATATCTATATCTATATCTATATCTATATCTATATCTATATCTATATCTATATCTATATCTATATCTATATCTATATCTATATCTATATCTATATCTATATCTATATCTATATCTATATCTATATCTATATCTATATCTATATCTATATCTATATCTATATCTATATCTATATCTATATCTATATCTATATCTATATCTATATCTATATCTATATCTATATCTATATCTATATCTATATCTATATATTGCTCTCTCTCTCTTTCTCATCCTCATCACCTTAGCCAACCCAAAGCGTCACTCGAATTGATAGCACTGCCAAGCAGAGAGTGTAATAGACAAATGTCCGCACACACAATTGCAGACGGGTCACATAATTAATAAACCAGTAGCAACAGCAACAGCAGCAGAGTGTGGACTCTAAACTAACCAAAAAAAAAAAAAAATAATAACACAAAAAAAACATTGACCAAAGGTAACGAACGCAAATTGTCGTACGTTTTGGTTTGCTTCGGTTCGGTTCGCTTGATTCACGGCAGCTGGCACAAGTTCCCACAATTGGGGCTGAGCCCTAACAGAATAAGCCGTCTCGATTCCTGGTAGATAATTATTGACCCACCACCCACACACACACACACAGACCTGGATGTATTACAAATTTGTTGTTGTTGCCCCCCTTGTCGACTTTCTAAAGTCGAGCCAAGCAGTGTAGAAACAAACTCTGTTTAAATTGAAATAAAATATTGCGCACACTGATTGAAACTTTCTTTTATTTCACTCTATGCAGCAGCTTCAAAAATGACTGCCAAAAAAAAGAAACAAACAAACAAGATTAAGTATTTGCCATGCGCTTAATTGGCTAATTGAACGTTAGATGGCGCCACAGTTGCATCATATCCTTTCGACATTGTGCTGCGCTGTCGTAGCAATTGAAAGTTCGAGCAATTGCCTGACAGCTAACTTGAAAGTTAACTATGCACACACATGCAGCATGCAGCACATGTGTGTGAATGCAAACTTTTAGCATAGACTGTGTCAGAATGCCAGACAGCAATTCGCAAAAGTCGTTGGCCAAAGCAGACAAAAGTCAGAAGAATGCCAATGTTTGTGTGGCTGACTGTGTGTGCGTGCTCCGTAGTTGGGTGTGCGTGTGTGTGTCATGCTTGCAATTTATGTCAAATTAATTAAAAAGATGTGCAGACAGACAAAACGACAAAAGTTAAGCACAATACACACACACAGAGAGAGAGAGAGAGAGGGAGAGACTGCGCTGGGTAAAGCGGAATAGAACTTTTTATATAGTTTGCAGGTTTTATCGAGTGGATGATGATGATGAAGAGGGGCGTATGTGGTATGGGAAGGGGCACGCAAGTCGAGTTCGCAAAACAATGACAACGCGGGCACTTAAACTTCGATTTACCAGTTGACTGTCTGCGGAACAATGCATGAAAGCCAATTGTCATATGGAGCTGCGTTCCACTTGTTCTTATTGTTGTTCTTGTCCATTATTGTTGTTGTTTTAACGGTGAATAAACAAAATGGCACAAACAATTTGAACAGCATAATAATTATGTCACACACACACACAGACAGAGAGCTAACAACATAATTATGTAAGCGAAAGGGAGAGAGGGCGTGCGAGAGGGAGAGAAAACAAAAGATAAAAGCCGCATCATGAAACGAAAGTTTATAATAAACGTGGACAAGTGCGCTGAGGGCTTTTTGGGGCGCCACAAAGTTGCGTCTCCCAAAAAATTTAGCCATAATCTCAGCCAGACAATGAGCTACAACAACGACAACGACAACAACAATTGACATAAGACGCATACACATACGTGTGCCACAGACCAACGAGGCATGCAACGAAACAGAGCTGAAACAAAGCAAAAGCAGAAGAAACCAAACGAAAGAATTGAACGGCCAGAGGGCTGACGTTAAATGAATTGTGAATACACTCACAGATACCCTAATATATGTAATAATATCAGGGCTAAGCTGAATAAATGTATATACTTCAATGAGATACCCTATAATAACGGCATTCGATATGAATACTGCGAGGCAGAGAATGATCTACTTTTGCTATTTATATTATATTCGTCTTCATATATAGTAATATTCGCTTCGCATTCATATTCGTGTTATTCATATTCCTATTCCTTTTCCTATTCGTATTCGTATTTATATTCATATTCATATTCGTATTCGTATTCATATTCATATTCATATTCATATTCATATTCATATTCATATTCATATTCCTATTCGTATTCCTATCCCTAATCCTATTCATATTCATATTCATATTCATATTCATATTCATATTCATATTCATATTCATATTCATATTCATATTCCTATTCCTATTCCTATTCGTATTCATATTCGTATTCGTATTCATATTCATATTCACATTCTTATTCATATTCCTATTCATATTCCTATTCCTTTTCCTATTCGTATTCGTATTTATATTCATATTCATATTCGTATTCATATTCCTATTCCTTTTCCTATTCGTATTCGTATTTATATTCATATTCATATTCGTATTCGTATTCATATTCATATTCATATTCATATTCATATTCATATTCATATTCATATTCCTATTCGTATTCCTATCCCTAATCCTATTCATATTCATATTCCTATTCCTATTCCTAGTCCTATTTCTATTCATATTCCTATTCCTATTCCTATTCATATTCATATTCAAATTCAATATCATATTCATATTGATATTCCTAATCCTATTCATATTCATATTCCGATTCGTATTCCTATCTCTAATCCTATTCATATTCATATTCCTATTCATATTCCTATTCATTTATATATTCATTTTCATATTTCTATTCCTATCCCTATTCATATTCACATTCGTATTCATATTCATATTCATATTCGTAATTCGTATTCATATTTATATTTATATTCATATTCCTATTCCTATTCCTATTCCTATTCCTATTCCTATTCCTATTCCTATTCCTATTCCTATTCATACTCATATTCACATTCGTATTCATATTCATATTCTTCAGCTTGTCGCACCCGCACTCTACTTCTTTAACTTGCTCATCATCATCTGGTTCTTCTTCTTCACAGCGTTACATATTTGATTATCAATTTGTAATACCCTCTGGCAACAAATGTGGCGGATTAAAAAAAAAATGTAGAACATGCCAGAGCGTTGATGCAGCGTAAGGGTAACCCACGTGCATTCCGCAACAAATACCAAGCGTTCCGGCGGCGCACGCAAACTACAAATAACTCAAATAGTTCAACAATAAATGGGGTCGCAAAGCAGCACAGCTTGAAGAAACTGGAGAGACAGACAGCGAAAAAGAGAGAGAGCGAGATAGAGAGGAACAAGTGAGTGTGAAGGAGTGTGCGACAGGATCTGAGAGCTAGAGAAACATTGTGTGTGTAGCTCAATCTGTGCAACATACAGATGTTAGATTGGGTCAATTAAATGGAAACGGCTAACAGATGAAAGACAGCAAAGATATGTGTGAGAGAGAGAGAAAAGGCTAAATCAAAAGGAGCAAAAGGAGACTGTGCAATGAATTGGGAAGAGTTTGAAATATCTAAGATTAAATATATTTCATTGGGAATACATATTATTAGATGATTTGTATACGTCTTTATATAGAGCAAAAGAGAGTGAGTGAGAGAGATATTTTGAATGCAGAATTCAAATCTATTTTATTATTTGGTCTCACACCACGGCAATGTCAACAAATGTCAATTAATGCAACGTGCTACAGGTTTCAAATGCAACGTTTCATAGCTGTCAGCTTTTGTCTGTCTGAGTGGAAGGGACAGACAGCATGAATGATTCGTGTACTAAGTGCTGTAAGCTGTCTAAAACAAACCAATGCCACAAAAGCCGCATAGGACGGAGAGGCAGCAGGAGAGAGAGAGAGAGAGTTAAATATATATGGCGAGAAAGAGAGGGAGATAGCGAGCGCATTGCAGCAGCAACAATTTGCATGCCACATTAAATATCAAAAATTAGTAAAATTGAACATTTCTGATGCAGCAACAGCCCGTAATGAGTGCGACAAATGTAATTGTTTTTTAATGTTGCCAGAGGGCAAAGAACATTATGAACTAACACACACATACACACACACATGCACACACATGCACTTAACCAAATAGAATATGAATTGTACATGTATATACGCTTATTTACAATTTGACATTATGCATAATGATTTGGAACAGATGTGTCTAGGAGTGCATTAATTGTGCGCATTCAGTAAATAGTCAAATCACAGCTGCCATTATTTTTATGCCACAAGCCATAAATGTTGCCAAAATTAGAATAATTGAAAATATAAAAAAAAGACGTCCATTACATTTCCACACTAATTGAATTATGTCAAATCTAATGGCAATGGAATTCAATTATTTCATTTGCCAACAGCATTCCCAGCATTCGATCACAAACAACTCGTTTTCCATGCCAGCTACCACGAAAAGCCGTTCAACACAATCTATTACAAATAATATGAATAATTGCAAAGAAATTCGCAGAAAGCTGATAAAAATTTACTTGGAAACAGAAACCAGTTTCATTTCATAGAACACATCATGTATTGATAAATTATTAGCTTAAAATAAATAAAGAAATCAAAAGGAAATAAAGACAAAGTATTTCCATTGCATATTTTAGATTTATTTAAAAATGTTGAAAATATTGGAAAAATACTAAAATATCTCATACGATTTATTCACACAAATTATTATTTTAAATATATATGAAGATTTTTTTAAATTAATAAAATTTAAAAAAAAGTATAAAAATAATAATACCAAAAAAATAAAATAAAAGTAAAACACAAAAATAAATAAAATAAAAAATAGTTGTTTTTTTTTTTTACATTAATAAAACTAAAAACATGATATAAAAATAATAAAAAATAAAATAAAGTAAAAATACTTTGAAAAAATAAATAAATAAAAATTAAAAAAAAAAATTAGTTTAAAAAATTTAATTAAATAAAAATAAAAATAAATTAAATTAAAAAGTACATTTATTTAAATTAAAATAATTTTTATTTAAAAAAAATTAATTTAAAAAATTGAATTAAATTAAAATAAATAATAAATTAAATTAAAAACTAAAAAATAATTTCAATTAAAACAATTTTCATTTGATTTTTTTAAAATGTTGACCAAAAAAAAATTTTTTTTTTTTTTTTCACTTTACTTTATTTTATTTTGTCATCAAAAGAGACAATCAAATCTGAACTCTAAAACTGTAAGAGTATTATATAATGAAATGCATATCAACAAATGAATAGTATTTAAATTAAGATTTAATGAAATGTTCGTACAAATCTAGTTTTAATTGATTACTGGCGCCATGACAAGCACAGTTAGCCAGTAACTAAATTTGGCTATAATAGGCGCCTCACACCTTTGGAACAGGTAACTAATTAAGGTATCGAGCACGCGAGCGTGTCAATCGCAAATGCCTTGAAAGGGCTCTAGTACAACAAATTGTTATTATAATAAGCAAATGCATATGAAATTGCTGTGATTAATATGCCTGCTGTGGCCAATAGGTGTCGCTTTGCATAATAAATGGGAGGGCGAGAGAGCGAGCGAGATAGAATTCATTGAGAAGGAACTCTAAAACAAATCATTAATAATTCCAAACCAATCGAATTGACTTTTTGTCTTCTGCTCATTAATTTTTTGATTTTTTATTTTTTGTCTTTTTATTTTTAGATTTCTTCTGCTGTTCGTTTACATTTCCGTTTCTTGTTTACGGCCAACGAAGCGCAAAGCGCAAAGCTGGCTTAAAGCAACGACGCTTGCACTTGGCAACACAGTCAACAGTGTCCACAGACCGACTCTGCGTGACTCAGATGGAGGCCAGAGATCAATATGCATGATTCATGCCAATGGCATGGCCCAAACAGCCAGATACCAACAAAAAAACAAAAAAAAACCAAAGCAACAACCGCTCACAATTGTGGTTTACAAAAGCGCAATATAAAGCAATTTCATTAACTAATCGCCAGCCAACATCCATCATCGATACTTCATTGAACACCTGACCGCGTGTCGCCACATAGAACTGTTAATGGGGCGCTAGTCGAGCACACATACAAATGTACTAAAAACAAGTAAGAAGGCTCTAGTCGAGACGGCTCGACTACGAAATCCCCTGAACCCTGCAAAAAAAAGTGATACTCTTCTTCTTTACGCGCGTATAGGCGCGCACTCTGCTAACCGCGCAGTTGCTGCCGTGGCTTGGGGGTGGGTTGGGCTGAACTTTGAGCGCTTCTAACTCCATTTCTAGATGCATGATCTTAATGAAATTTTCAGAGTAGATTAAGAATATCTTAATGTACATATGTGCCAAATTTCAAGTCTCTAGTATTTGAAATGCGTTTTTTCCAAATTGGGGGCGAAGGGGGCGTGGCATCCAAAATCTGAAAATTACATAATCTGCGTATTCATAATATCTATCTAAATATGCAAATTTGAAGTCTTTAGCTAAAACGGTGTAGAAGCTATGCTCAAAAAACCTAAAAAATTGAAACGAATTTTCGATTTTTTATCGATAATTTGGAAATGGGATGAGTTATCGAAAAAACAAAATAAACTCGTACTGCGTAGCTAACATATGAGTGTTCATGTGAAATTTCAGCTCTCTAGCTTTTGTAGTTTCCGAAATCTCGACGTTCATACGGACGGACGGACGGACGGACGGACGGACGGACGGACGGACGGACGGACGGACGGACGGACGGACGGACGGACGGACGGACGGACAGACGGACAGGGCTCATTCAACTTATTTTTTTATGCTGATCAAGAATATATATACTTTATGGGGTCTGCGACGTCTCCTTCTGCCTGTTACATACATTTTCACAAAACCATTATACCCTGAATTCCCATTTTCAATGGGTTCAGGGTATAAAAAAAAGCCGAACAAGCAACAATGCGCACTCATTGATTGTCGATGAACGATAAGCAAGCAAACGGCACAAGCAAAACTCTGCACATGACCCCGCTCATTAGTTGGGCAAATAAAAAATTATTTTAGAAAAAAATACCGATATTTATATAATATACATTAAAATGTTTAATAAAAAGTTGTGAAAAAAAATCAAATAAATAAATAAATAAGAATAAAGAAACTTTTAATAAGCCGAAATTGTTATTGAACTCTTCTCATATTATATAGGTATGATACTATACAATAGAAGCCGTTTTTAACGACGCTCAAAGGATCGTCGTTATAACCGAAAGACGCTATAATCATATACAATAGAATATAGTTATAGAAACTCATTTATATGGCATTTATATACACTGAAAAATATTCTTTTCAGTTAAGAAAATTGCGTAAAAATATTTTATCTAAACTCTTAAAAAATGTGTTAAAAAATGCATATAAAATTATTTAAAAATTCCTATGTTATCATTAATTGGATATTTCTCTAACTCATTGCTCATTCTCTATATATTATAAAGCAAAACTGTAAATTTTGCTTTTTCCTTTAAGCGTATACAATTTCAAGCCAAAACTCAAATATTTTCAAGCTAAACAAATATCTTTATACATACGCGCAAACTCTTAGTGGATCTCTCTTCATTTTCAATGGGCCTAGCTGTATTACACACACACACCCAACCAATGCACACCCACTCACACACACACACACATATATATATATTCTCATGCCAAGTCGCTGGGCGCAGCGATAAGCTGCAATTGTTTTTTGTTATTCTTTTCGGTTTGGGCCATTATGATTATGCATGTGCCTGGGCTATTATTGTTGTCTCTGTGTTTGTGTGTGTTTTGTCTGGCTAAACAGGTTGAAGCCCAAATGCTTGCCCACTGATAAAACGCAACACTCGCCGACTACAATTCATAATAACAATAATATAACCAGAGACAACAAACCCCAAGCACCAAGGCAACAAATGACATACCACACATAATCTACAAAAACAACAATTGTTTGTAATCAAAAGATTTCATATAAATATATACCCTAACCGGTGCTTATTATAGCAGGCTACCACGATTCACATACCAACACGCTGACATTCCCAAATGAACATGCTAAATATATTTATATATTAATCAGTTACAAATCTCCAACATTTATTAAAGATTCCATCTTTTTTATTTCGAAATCTTTTTCAGCTGAAATTCTCTATAAAAAAAAATAAACAATTAATCATAAATGCAGCCTTTAAGCCAGTTGGCCTTTAAGGGCATACAATCTTCGACGTTTCAATGATAACAAATTCATAGCTATTTACTTAGAGCTTTAAAAAGTGGAACACAACGTCGTAATGGGGGCTTTATATGAATGCATTTCACACTCATTTATTATAAAGTTTTCAAAGCATTTTCAACACAAGTTTCAACTTTTAGATATAGAATGCTACCATACCATGTGGAAGATAAAGAAATATAGGAAAAATAAATATATAAATGTTTTACTGTGAAGTGTTTGGAATCAAAACTAGTAACTGAACCAGAGCATCGAGCTGACTTCTGCACATTTTTTTTAGCAAAACTATCTGAAATGTCAAAAATTGTAAACCTTCAACTATTCTGGTAGTCAAATTATGATTACAAAATATAATCAAATCGATTATTATCGATAGTTACAAAATTAGTTGAAATGAGTCGAACATATTATTTATTAATTTATATATAATTTTGTATTATTATTATTATTATATTTTGTGGTTTCTGAGTAAGCATAATCAATAAAATGAATATAACAAATTTCTTTTGCTAAATACTCTGGCAACATTTAAAGTTAACACATTCTTCACTTTAGTTTACAAATTCCACTGCATAAATTTTGCATCTTTAAAACAAGCTTTGCAAATGACTTGCCGACAAGCAGAGGGAAAACGCAATTTGATGCCAACAGAATATTTCTGACTGGCTGTGAATGGGCCAACTCGAAAATTGCTTTAGAAAATAGGGAATTTGAGTACAACTAACTGTTAACCTTGGCCAAGTGTGGCTGAAAAGCGTTTGCAGGTTTTCTCTCTAACGGCCATTCAAGCGAGAGAACTTCGCACACCCATTTTTCCATTGGCACGCTCAATAATTTGTTAGTTGTTTTGCTGCCTTTACCTCTGCCTCACTTGTATTTCGATTTTTTTTATTTTTTATTTTTTGTTTTGGCAACTTGGAGCGCATTTCAATTAGTATTGTGCCACTTACAACAAAATGTATAAAAAAAAAATCAAAACAAATGTATTGAACGGGGGGGAAAAGGAAAACAATTAAATGAAAACTCACGATTGAAAATGCAATCAACTCAATTTTTATAGACAACAGCCAAAGTTTTCTCTATAAAGCAACAGCCATAAATCCATACATATATATTTATATTTATATATATATATTTCTCTCTACATTTATGCTTCTCTATAGATTTCTATTGGCTAGACTCGAGTATTGCTCGTGTTGCAAGTCTTTAGCATTTATTAAGCAGCTAATGAGCTTACAATAGACGCCAATGGGGCACGTACGGCGGCAACAACTTGGCCACTTTGTTTTAGCCTTTAGATTTAAGGCCAAAGAAAACATAGTCGAAATCTATGTGCACAGTGGAATGAAAACGCAGTTGAAGAGTTCAAAATGTTGGTTAAGGGGAAAATCAACTACATTTTACACTCTACGCTCTACAATCTATGCTCTACACCCTACACTAGGCTCTACACTCTACATTCTACACTCTACACTACGCTCTACATTCTACACTCTACGCTCTACGCTCTACACTCTACATTCTACGCTCTACACTCTACATTCTACAGTCTACACTACGCTCTACACTCTACGCTCTACACTCTACGCTCTACACCCTACACTAGGCTCTACACTCTACATTCTATACTCTACACTACGCTCTACACTCTACGCTCTACACTCTACGCTCTACACTCTACGCTCTACACCCTACACTAGGCTCTACACTCTACATTCTACACTCTACACTACGCTCTACATTCTACACTACGCTCTACATTCTACATTCTACGCTCTACGCTCTACACTCTACATTCTACAGTCTACAGTCTACACTACGCTCTACACTCTACGCTCTGCACTCTACGCTCTATAACCTACATTCTACGCTCTACACTCTATGCTCTATGCTCTACGCTCTACACTCTACACTCCACAGTCTAGACTCTATACTCTACACTCTACGCTCTACACACTAAACTCTACACTCTACGCTCTACAACCTACATTCTACGCTCTACACTCTATGCTCTACGCTCTACACTACACTCTACGCTCTACACTCTACAGTCTACACTCTACATTCTACACTCTACACTCTACGCTCTACACTCTAAACTCTACACTCACATTCTACGCTCTACATTCTATACTCTACATTCTACGCTCTATATACAAAAATTTCTTGTTAACTTCCATAAACCAAACAAATGCATGTGCCTCGCCTTTGTCTCTGCTGTTGTTTGTGGCAAGAGTTCGCTGCTCTGCCTCTGTTGCAATTAATATGCCAGGGAGTTCACTCGTTCAGCGAAGGCGACACCAAAAGCAAACAGATAAAACTGCGTGATTGACTGATTGACTAGCTGACGGAGTGACTGGCTGCGATCAAGGCCAGATGAGAATGCAACAAAGGCCGGGCTGGGCCGTGGCATGCCACTCACTTCAGCGGGCTATGCAACGCGCACCTGAGCTTATGCGCTTACCTTTCTTTTTTTATATTTTTATTATTTATCATAATTTTTTTTTTTATTATTATGACATTTGCATAAACTGCATACGAATCGCATTGAAATGCGCAAAGAACAATGGGCCGAAACGTTAAATGAAGACGTACCAAGCAGGGAGAGAAGCGGAAGAAGAGAGACAAACAGAGAAGGAGGGGGTCTGGGAATGGAAGCGAGAGAGAGAGAGAGATGGAAAGAGAGAGAGAGAGAGAGAGAGAGGGAAAGAGATGGAAAAAGAGGGAGTGAGAGAGAGAGAGAGATACAGAGAGAGGGAGTAAGATAGACAGAGGAAACGACAGACAGACAGAAGAAGAGACAGAGAGAAAGAGATGGAGAGAGAATAAGAAAAAGATGGAAATATGGAGAGCGAGAACAAGAAAGAGAAAACTAGAAAGAGATGGAGAGAGAGTGAGAGAGAGAAAGAGATGAAGATAGAGAAAGGGAGACAGATCGAGAGCCTGAGAAATAGAGTAGCTGAAAAAGTATTGCAGAAATCTACACATAAAGAGAGGGAACAAGAGAGAAGAGCCTCATGCTCTCTCATGTAGAGAGAAAAGGCAGTGATAGAGAAAGAGTGAAAAGACACAGGGTGATCTCACCCTTAACTTATCTAAAATCATAGACTGGATAAGAAATAGCAACAGCCACAGCTGCAGTGATCGACTAGGTAGTAGATTAACATATTCACCAGATTACAGGGTATACGAATCAATATAGATATACATATATAAATATATATGACATATACATATATACCCTGTGCCCTTTGGCTTCATATACATTTGTATATATTTGTAGCTTTATTTTTGTGCTTCGCTTACTCCAGGTGCAAATTGACGCAGTCATAGCCCGAGCCATAACTGCCATGTGTGTAAATGTGTATGTGTTTCATCTGTGCATTGGCTGTTTCGGTATGGCGACATTTCCAGTGCCTCTGTTGCCGCGACGCGAGTTGCGACTATCATTAGACGATTTCCGGCCCATAGGTGCCCAGTGGAAACATAGTTCCACATACAAATGCACTTGGAATCTAAGCTCTTTTTTTCTTTTCGTTTGTGCCTAAAAATCACGTCTCAATTTTGCATAATCGTTAAAGTAAAGGAAACAGAAATCAATTTAGTGAACAATAATCAATGGACTTTAGTGAGACGGAAATGCAAATGGTTTTCTTTCGAGCTAAATTTGTGCGCAGTTAGCTTTAATAGCTAGTTATTGCTACTTTTTAGGCTAGCTACATGAAATGTAGTCACAATTAGGCATATGTGGGCAAAAAGGGCATGCCGCAGGCAGTGCAGCTGGCATGCATTGCGCTCTGACTGGGCTATGCACACACATAGAGCTGCATATGCCGCAGGGCTGGCAGCAGCCCCTGTTGGCATTTACCTTGCTAACTGAAGGAGGCCTCCGGCTGCCGGTGCTGCTGTTACCTGTCTACCTCTCCCACTCTCTCTCTCGGTCTGTATCTCCATCTGTATCTGTTGGGCCATGCACATGTTTAGGCTCGAGCTTGGTTTCGAAACTCTGCTGTTAGCAGGTAGCACAACGAATGTCCCAAACAGCGTATCTGGTATCTACGGCCGGCCTCGTTACCTCTGACCGCTGACAACTGACCGCCGCTCGTTCGCTCGGTCACTCACATTGCAGTTGTCTCCCTCTCTCTCTCTCTCTCTCTCATCCTCTCTGTTGTTGCTGCGTTATGGCCATATTCGTTAGATAAACGAGCATGCAATGCGCCAACTTTGCTAACTGTTTGGCACTCGCATTCGCGCAATTAGGTTTAAGGCATAGAATGCTTTATGTTGTTTCTGCAGCAATATTTTTTTTTTCTATTTTTTTTTTTTTTTAAACTAACTGTCAAAGTGTCTGTCAAGCGTACAAAGCGTTTTATTTGCATATGACTACAAATTGCTCAAGGTGTAAACAAATATTTTGATTAATCTGTCTACAAACTGAATTTTCCTTTATCTATCTCTTTCAATCTCTCTTCCCCTCTCTCTCTCTCTCTGCCAAAAGTCCTTGCATTTGCTGCTATGCCATTTAGCATGCAGCCTGGCCAGGACTCGGATTTTATTTATGTACTAGCGACACGCCCACGGCGCTGGTCAGGCATTTGTTAGACATATTCGAAGCCGTCTGCCTTGTAGGTGTCCAATGCTGCCATAGCCATAGGTGAACGCAACTTTAGAATCATTTGCAGCGCTCAGCTAATTTTATTATGCACATATTTTATATACTTTTACACGCCTTATCAACTTTACATACACTGAAATCTGAGCACACCTTACCTATTACCTGCAGGCACACACACACACACACACACACACACATCGGTTGACAAGAAGAAGAACTTGTTGTTGTTGCTGCACATTTTGTTGCATTTCACCCGCAGCTACTTGGCCAATGTCTTGCATATTTTAGTTGATGCTTTTAAATATTAAATAAACCTCGACAAAAAACAACAACAACAAGAGCAGCGCCACTTTTCAGTGCTTGTGCACGTACACACACACACACACACACATAGGCACACACACACACAGCTTTACCTATGCGCACCTTGGGGCAGCCAGTTAGCATTTGAAGTTGCTCACTTTGTCGTTTTGTGTGACCCATGTCTAGCCATAGCTCTGCACCTCTCCCTCCCTCTCCATCTCTCTCCCTCTCCCTCCCTCTCCATCTCTCTCTCTCACTCACTCTCCCCCAAAGCCCCTCTCTCCGCTAATTCTCTAGCACTTGTTTTTTTTTTATTGTTCTTGCTTACCATTTGCCACACCTGAAGCTCGCTGCATTTGGTAGACATCGCAAGTCTTGGCGGCTTTCTGACAACGTGCCGTCGCCTTGTGCTCAGCGACCATCACTAGAGGCTACAACAGCAACAACAACAAGAACAACAGCAAGTACACGTTGACGGCACTGTCTCATCTTGCTGCAGCCGCACACTAGCATCATCAGCATTTTGCCCGCCATGCAGCAGCATTTGTGGCCAGTTGTTCACAGTTCACAGTTGTTGTTTCTTTTTTAGTCTTGGGCAAACATTTTAACTGCTGCTTCGTGCCGGCCACGCCCTCATCGTTGCTTTGTCGCATGAGCCGCCCCTCCCCCCCCTCATAGTACTTGCTTTGTTATTGTGCTTTATGACGCCTGGACATATGCTACAATTTATTTTCATTCAGTTTCCATTGCCATTGTTGAAATACCCTTTCTATTCTAGTTAGCAACGGGCATTTGCGCAAATTAGCTGCCACGCGCACACACACACACACATTAGCTCTTTCTCTCTCTCTCTCTCGCTCACACACACATACGCACAGGCTTTTCATTTTAGCCATGTCTCGCGCTGGCTAAATGAAAAGATTTGTGGAAGCTTTTTAAGCAGGGCTTAATTTAATTGTGCAAAACGAATGGCATAAACCATAGCAATGCAATGGAGAATATGTGAAACAAATGGAATGAAACAAATTATGTAAACGGCAACTATAAAATGAGAAACAGCTGCGCTGTGCGCTGGAAAGTGAAACAAATGGAATGGAACACTAATTTCAAACAAATTTGTTAATCAAAATTCTATAGCTTATGTTTATGTGACATTGGAGACATGTGAAACAAATGGAATGAAACACATATATACAAAAATAATATATCCAACAATATTCTGAGGCCAACAGTAAACTTTGCTTGTGTTTGTGACTTGAGACAGATATGTGAAACAAACGGAATGGAACACGCATGTGTAAAGAAACTAATTAGCCACAAATATGCTACCAAAATGTAAAGCTTTTGGCCAGAAATACGCATTCAGCGCAAATGAATGCAGCGAAACAGTTGGAATGGAACACCCATTTAAAACAAATCGAATGAAATACATTGTGAAAGGCACAAATTGTAGCATTTGTCAAGTCAAGAAACTGTAACATATACATGCATATGCACATTGAGAAACAAGTGGAATGAAACACAATTCTTTGGGCGTGAACAACTAACTGCAGTTGAGATACGCGAGACACGTGAAATGAGTATCAATACAATTTCATCAAGTATTCAACAACTGTGAATCGAATGGAATGAAACACGTAAATATCTATTCAAATCAAATCTCAAAATCAGTTTTGATTTATGATTCAATCGAAATGCATTTCAATTAAATTTGTTTTAATTCAATTAACTTTTCGTTCATTTTTCATAATTCACTGAGCATAAAAATACTAAAATGCAATAATTGATTTTAAATATATGCGAACTAATATAATTATCTAGTCAATTGAATATTTTATTTTTGTAGCGAGTAGGAGAAGAGCAGCCAAATACAAAGTTTGCATTTGAATGCTGTCATATATATGTACATATATATTTTTTTATCGTGTCTATTTTCTTTGCTCTTGTTTTTTAATTGCAAATTAGCCAAGATGCAACACAGCTCATTAGCTTGAAAAATGCAGTCGTTGGCAAGTGAAGTGAAAAATTTGCGAGACATTTGGCAATGAAATGGAAAAACGTTTGCCCAATAATAAAAATAATAATAAAAAAAAAAATTTAAAAAAAAACGGAGCAGAGCATAAAACAATAAGCAAAATAAATATACTTTTGTTTTGTGCTAGCATCTATCAATGGCGCTGGCCATTTCGATGAGCAATGGCTGGTCAAGCAAATTGCATGCCACACCACATGCTGCATGCCACACGCTGCATGCCGCCTGCTGCCTGCTGCATGGCTCGTTTTGTAATTCACATTGTTGAACCGAACGAACGCCGCCGCCTGGCAGCCAGGCTCGGCCTGCTGATTTTTAGGCTATTGCCGCATTGGGCTATTGTTGTGCGAAAGCACTTTGCATATTTCGAGCCACGAAACACTGGCCAACTGGGGATCAAATCGAATAATTGTTAGTGTTATTGTTATAGTTGTTATTTATGCTGCCGCTGATGCTGCCCCTGCTGCTGCCCCTGCTGCTGCTCCTGCTGATGATGCTGCTGATGATACTGCTGCTGCTGCTGCTGATGAGGCTACTGATGCTGCATGAAATGTGCACCGCGATTATATTGTCAATAGAAACGCATTAGAATAATGCAACAGAATTTTTATGGCAGCGCACAGTGGCAACAGAGCCTGTTAAATGGAGCAGAAGTCATACATAGCTTAATGTATTTATAGCAAATAGCTGTGAATCTTACGAAAGATTTATCACAGATTAGTTATATTATATTACGTTAGTTATAAATGTGCCATAACTGTAATCGTTAATAACTTATCGATTATTCTGCGTTGTTGCAAGAGTCTGTGCATTCACCATGTGAACTTATCGATAACAATTGGCTTAACCTCTCATGAAGGTTATCCACCAGATCAATTGCATTAAAAATCAATTGAAAAACAGTTAGCTTATCGAAAACATCAATATGTATAATAAATTCATAGCAGCAATCGATCGAAACTCAAATGAAACAATCGATAAGCCGATAAGAATAAGTTTAGTGCATATCAAACTATTTAAAACTTAACTTATCGATAACATCAATCTACCCTAATGAGCTCATTCAAAATTGATCGCTTGGAATTGCGCATTTATTAAACAAATTATCGATAATTAACTATGTCAGTCCGCTAATCAAAGCCTACAATACATAAGCTCATCGATAACTAACAGACAGCAATTGAATCAAAAAGCATGTAATTTATTAACTTATCGATAACAGCAAACGAAATGTATATGGATCGTGAATCGTGAGCAGCAATCGAAGGGATTTCATCATAACTTAAATTTGAATAGTTATCGATAAACATTTCACTACACATTTTTGTCCACTGTGCAGCATTGTTACGTTTGAATTTTTGTGGGTCAATCAATTTGGTGCGCAATAAAACAATCCTTCCAAACAATGGCTAAAACCAAAATTTGATTTATCTAATGAGCCAAATAAGCAAACAACAAGACGAGCGTTAAAAACGCACAAAAACGCGGCTGGCCAATATTTTGGTCGAAGCGTTAAATATGCATTTCAAATCTGCCCAGAGTAGAGGCCAGACAGAGAGTGAACGAGAGAGAAAGGCTGAGAGAGAGAGAGAGAGAGCGAGAGAGGAGAAATAAGGCTACATACAATATTTGCACAATACGTTGAGCTTTTGGAATCCACAACAAATGCGATTATGGGCTTAAAAACCAATGCATTTCAAACTAGCAAATGTTGCACAGTTTGAATACAACTAGAATAAAGATATTGTTATGGCACGTACAAGATGGGTTTTATAGGCTACAGGCATAGGCTCTCGTACACTCTATGTGTGGGTGAGGTGGCAGGAAGAGTCTTCATTTTGTGGTTTTCTGTCAGTCAAAAATTGCAAAAGACCAGGAAAACTTTACAAAACTTTTACTCTTGACACTCTTAACCCCATAAGCACACACACACACACAAAGGAGAAGGCGAAAATCTGTTCAAAATCATGCACAGACATAGACGAAGATATATATACACTGAGACCAAACTGAACTTCAATGAAATCTAGAGTAAAGTAATATGCCCATTAAATATTGTGCTTGGGTTGAAGGGTATTATGGTTTGGCAGAACTGTATGTGACAGGCAGAAGGAGGGAGGCGTGGCAGAACTGTATGTGACAGGCAGAAGGAGGGAGGCATGACAGACATAATTATGAATCAGTATCTAGATCTTATTCGCTATTAGCATGAGCTAAGCATCGTGTTATCGTATTTATCGATAATTATCGACTATTGAAATATAAAAAAAAAAATAAAAATAAATAAATGAAGAATCGAATAGTTAAGTATACTTCATATATTGCATTCTATAAAACCATAGAATAATTTCAATAGCAGACGATGAGGGCATCTCCTAGCCAAGCACACATGACTACAGTTTTACTACTTCCCTGGCTTCGTTTTATTATGTAATTTAGGAATGTGGTAAACATTCTACTTTAATTGTTTCCTTTTTTTCGTATTGGAAACTATAAAACTCTGCGCAAAACAACTCTTTCAGAATCATATCACTTTGCGCTCACTATTTGATTGGTAATTGATCAAAAACGAAGCGCAAAAAACTAGTAAAGTTTGCTTTTAGCATCATATTCATTTCACTCTAATCAAAAAGTGCTACAGAAGGTATTACAAAATCGACATTGAACCATTTGAGCTCGAAGTTAGAGTACGAGAAGCAATACAAAATTTTGCTGACGCATTCAGATTGTTAGCATTAACCAAAAGCAATAATCAACTTTGCAGAGTATTTTAGTGGTTTCTATTTGTGTTTTACAAGTTGCAAAAACTCTTAATCTCAGCTAAACATACAAATTGCTTAAATATATCAACATTTTTCAGTTAAATAAAGTTGGTATAAGACTGAAAATGGCTAAGATTTAATAAAAGTCATAAAAATATGTACAAATATCGTTTAAGTATAGAATAAGTCGTCTAGCATATTTTTATGATTTATTTTTATGAAATATCTGATGATCTATTAGGAAATATTAGACTTGCATATTTTGATGATTTGCTTGAAATTATTGATATAGCATATAATAAAGTGACTGGGGAGTAGCTTTGCAATCGTTGTCGCTAAAAATATATGTTATTAAAAACATTTCTAAATTATTTTATTACTTCAATAAGCTGTAACAAAACTAATATGCCCACTGATGGATATGTGGCAAGACACACAAATAAGAACGGACGCACAGACGTGCTCTAAATAATATCGAATTGCTCAAAAGTTTTGCAAATTCAATTTAATGATTTACAATTTGTTGCTCAATATATTTTAAAAATAAAAAAATAAATTGTAATAAATTTTTGTATTTTTTATATACCTATATATTTTAATTAATATTGTTTTCAAAACTACAAAGAATGATATCTCTGATAAATGTGAATAAATATGTATAATATATATGTATAAATATTTTGTTACTGTCAAAAAAGGATTGCATAGCAAAAGTTGTTGTTTTCAGCAAAACGAAACTTTTTTTTTTGTTAAATATTTTTTTTTTTTTTCTTGATTTTGTGTGGCAAGTAATTTGAGAAGTTGCTTTGAATGTCTGTGAGAAAACACAAATCCAGCAAGAAAAATAATAAAGCAAAACACAAAGACAACAACAGCAACAGCAAAGTAAAATACAAATTTAAAAAAATAAAAACAGAAATCAGAAAATATGACAAAGAAAGTGCCAGCAAACAGCTGCACAAACAAAATTTGCGCTGTGCTGCCTTTTGTGTCGGGTCAGTTATGAAATAAAAGAATAACTCCAACTGGAACTACAACTGGAACTGGAACTGGAGCTAAAGAAAGAACGCAAGTGGTAGACAAACAATTGTAGAAGCGTACAAGACTTCCCAAACAGGTGGCCAGCAGCACTTGACTTGGGCAAATGCTCAACTAGAATTACAGACTAGACGGGAAATGGGAAACCTTTGCTCGACTCGACTCGACTCAACTCGACTCGACTCGCCTCGACTAGAGTCCGACACAGCAGTTTTCCCATTCGAGCAGACGCAATATGAACAAACAAAAGCAAAACAATTGCAGCGACAGCGTCATTTGCAGCTATGTAAATAATTATTGTGAAATTCCTAAAGAAATCACAATCCATGTTTAGCCAGCAAGCTGATCAAAAGCCGCAAGATATTTAAATATGATCGACTGCCATAATACCCGCCCGCAGCTCAAATATATCTAAATCTTGTTTGATAAGAAAACTCTAAGATATAGCTATAGAAATTTATCAACTCAAGATTCGCTGCATCTTTAGCGCAATTTACTTGCAGGCAGAAGCTCTGCAGCTTGCAGCTTATATTTACATATATGAAATTCCCACGTATATACCCTTTTGTAAATCGCATTTTTGAGCGCATATCGAATTTAGCATTAAAAACAAATATACATAATATATGTATAAACATTGGAGCAAAAAAGTGTCGACGCTGCGACGGCTGCTTTGGCATATATTTCGCATTTTCAAGGTGCTTGGGAAAATTTAAAAATAAATTAAAAAAAAGATCAAAATAATAATAATAAAGCGCTTAAGAAAATGAAGATGTAAAGTAAAGAATGCAATTCACGGAAAAATGTTGTGAAGACTCGCAAAATGTATAATACTATTATATATATATATAAAAAAAAAAAAAAAAAAAAAAAAAAAAAAAAAAAAAGGAAGAAAGCTGTAGTCTGAGTGCAGAGACTGCTCGACTACGAAATCCCCTGAGCCCTTCTTCGGGAAATTAGGGACCGGAATCCAAAATCTGACCAAAACCGAAAATGTATTAAATTAATATCTATATATATGCAGAAGACTTGGAGACTCTAGCTCTAAAGATGGGCGAGATATAATTTAAAAACTGATTCCCGATATATTCGTTTATCGATAACTTTGGAAATAAAAAGTTATCGAATTGCTGAAACAAACTCATACAAAAATAATGAACTCTCTAGCTCTTACATCTTCGGAAATCAACGCGTTCATACATACGGACGGACGGACAGACGGATATAGAATATGGGGTCTGCAACGCCTGCTTCTGCCTATGACATACATTTTCACAAAACCATTATACCCAGATTTCCCATTTTCAATGGTTATAAAAAATCTATGAATTTTCATTGCTAACTAATTAAACAAAACTAAATTCGATCAAATCAAAAACGAACTGAATATACCCTTGCTTTTACGCTACTTTTCTAGGGCAACGCTTCGTCGAGCATAAACTGCTGCTGAAGACAGTTGGTAATTCTGTTGATAGTTGGCAGTGTGAATAGCATATTCAAATTATGTACACACTTACCATGTTAATTAACTTGTTTGCAATACTCGATGTTTTGCTTATTTGCTATTTGCCTACAAATTCTGCAAACAACAACAACAACTACAACGACGAGAGGCACACATAAATATTATATTTCTCTGTGTGTCTAAGTTTGTCATGGCAAATGTACAAAATTTGGATATTTAATTGCGTTAATTATTTGATACTTAGATTTGGACAAGGCAATTGCGAACATTAATAAATAATTATTTGTTATTGGCCCACGAAGCGCATTCAGACAAATTAGAAATGTTTTATTTATTATCCTAGTTTAAACAAGTTGAAAGCAAATACTTTCGAAAATGATCAGCATTAAGCATTAAGTTAAATGGCAAAATGTGTAACAAATAAATAAGTAATAATAATATTAAGTGAAACATTGTGGAATGGAACACGTGTGGATAATGAAATCATCAGTTCATCAAGTATAGAAATATTGCATATATATGCAAAAGTTTTACCTACCTCATATACACAACAAAATCACAATGTGGAACATTGTGGAATGGAACACATGTGGATAATGAAATCATCTGTTTATTATGTATAGAAATATTGCATATATGTGCAAAAGTTTTACCTACCTCATATACACAAAAACGACATAATCAGAATGTGGAACATTGTGGAATGGAACACATGTGAATAGTGAAATCATCAGTTCATCAAGTATAGAAATATTGCATATATATGCAAGAGTTTTACCTACCTCATATACACAACAACGACAAAAATCACAATGTGGAACATTGTGGAATGGATCACACCAAATATATATAACAATACATTAAATACACATTCGGTTTATATTATATGCACAAAAATTGCAATAAAAATAAGTGGAACACTTTGGAATGGAACATGTATTGCATAGAATTTACAGAACAAACTAAGAATAACAAGCATACACTTGATTATAGTGTTCAATGTTCAAGATACATTCAAAAAGAAAAACTAGAAACAAAGTGGAATGGAACAAGGAACTGAAATCAGAATACTGTATGAAAAAATAATTGAGCCGAACACATATTAGATCAAATTTTAGAATGAAAACAAAAACTTTGCAAGTCGCAGAAAAGACAATAAAATGCCAAGGAACGTTATGGTATGAAACACAAAAAAAATGTGTATTATTAATAAAATAGAAATTAAATGAAAATATAAATGAGAGAACTAAAATGAAGCTTGACAAGAAATTTAAAGGGAACAAAACGAAATGAAACAATATGGAAATCAACAACAGCAATATAAAAAAATACCCAGACAATGTGCAGATAATGTGCAGATAATGAGAGCTAACAGCATTCCTTATATAAAAAAAAGCTCATCTAATGTGTAACAAATAATTAAATGAAAGAAATTACATTAAAAGCAATGATTTGTCAATTAAAAACAAAATCAACAACGACAACAACAACATTGAGCAACAAGCGTATGGCTCATGTACTTTGATTAATTCAAATAAATTATTAAAAACACCGTTATCATTTCGGATATACAACAACAGCGAAATGAGCCAGAATATTTAATTACTTTCAATCAACAAAAAACAATAACTTCATTAATAACTCAATGCAAGAACAAAAATATATATATATTTTTAAAATTGAAATTAATGAGAATAATGATAGCGAATCGAATAATTTATTGTATTATAATTAATAAGCAAATATTACCGTTAATTTCTGCATTAATCCAAAATGACGGATTTAATGCCAAGTCCAAAAACAAAAAAAAAAAAAAAAAACAAAAAGTTGCTGTAGGTAAACAAATTATTTCAATTTACAGTTGACATCGCTTAATTAGTCAGGCAACAGCTACAGTGAGGCCTACGAGTCATTGAACAGCTGCCAGCTGGAATCTAGCTTCCTTTCCCTTATTGTTTTCGCTTTTATCACAATTGTAATAGCAAAAACAAGAAAAAAGTTCTCACCCATTCGAAATACCTTTTACAATTGATTTCGACATTTGCTTTCAACATTGAAAAGCTTTAGTCACCGTCTGACAAACAGGAATTTAATTATTAACTAAATGGATTAACGTTCGATTGAGTTTTTAATAGGAGTTCAGATCGCATTATATAATGGAAAGAGTAAGAAAGCATAGCTGATAGCCGATGTATATATGTATATATATAAATATATGCATAGGTAGTTTTAGCCGTTTTTATACCAAATTCAATATAACTAAAATTCGTCTAAATAGATTATTTTTTAGAGGAATCGAATTTGTAATTTTATTTTATTTTTCATTTTTGTTTTAATGCAATATTCATTTTCTTGTTAAATTTTTTTTATTTTTCATTTATAATTTTTTTATTTTTTTATATATATTATTTTTTATTTTTATTTAATTTTTATTTAATTTTTTTTATATTTCATTTATAGTGTTTTTTTTTCTTTATTTTTTTTTATATTTTATTTATAATTTTTTTATTTATTTATTTTTTCATGTTTATTAAATTTTTTATATATTATTTATATATATATATATATATATATATATATATATATATATATTTTTTTTTTTTTTTTTTTTTTTTGTACAAAAATATTTTTTATTTTATTTATTTATTGAATTTTTATTTTAATAACAAAATAATTTGTTTTTATATATTAATAGTTTATTTTTTGCTTTTAAGTTGCTCTGTATAGCAATTTATTTTTTCGACTTATTTAAAAAGATTTTTTTCAATATTAACTAAAAATTTGGCTCAAAAATATTTTTTAGTTATTCAAAATATATATATTTATTTTACTTTTTACAAAAACATTAAGAAAGTAAAATAAAACATTGTTTTAAAAATTAATATTTTTTCTATTTATAAATAATATAAATATAAAAAAATTCTAAATTTTGGCAGTTTATTGTTTAAAGAAAATTGTTTAAACTAAGACTTTTTTCACCGTGCATAAGCGATGTGATTTCATTTATAGACAAATTTTTTCTTAACCGCATTGTTTTCCCATCAAACAAACGTTGTTTTTTTTTTTTTGTGTTATCTGATTAAAAAGAATAAATAAGACACCAGAAATGTGCTTGACAAAGTTTTATACTTCTTCTTCTTTCAATATTTGGTTTACTCATTTTTCTTAAACATTAGACATGAGTAATCTAAGTTGAATTGAATCAAAGCTAAACTTTTATTTATTCGTTTTTTTTTTTTTCTGTCTCTCTCTCACTTTTTCTTATCAGACTCTCATCTACCACCTCGCTCCTCCTCTCTTTTTCTTTCGTGTGAACTGGTCTAACTTTTGTGCTGTCATGCAACTATTTACACAGCCAACACACACACAGATACTTGAAACTGTCGTTTTTTGTTTCTGGATTCTGTGAAAATATCTGCGAAAAGGTGTTACATTTCCATTTTATCACTAAAAGCCTTTGCAAACAGAGCTACAGTTAATGCTCGATAGAATGGACCATTTACGGGATAATGATGCAAATTTGAATGTATATTTCAATTTCGAGAAACACATTTTCCCCAATTGAAAGAGGAACTATGTATGTCAAAAACTACGACAATAAATATTTATCGCCTTTCTTGATTATTTACTGTAGTATTAGTAGTAGTTCATTTGGTCATGTGTAAATTGAAAGTGTGTCGTCCGTCGCTTGCGGTTTGAGATTTTTGGGTCAATTTATTTGTTTTACTTTGATAACAAAAACAACAACAAGAGAATAACAAGAATAGCAAACAAGAAGTTAAACAAAACAACAATCAGCACTGCAGATCGAATGCGTTACTAAAATCCTACTAGTACTAATACTTTTGCTACTTTTTTTGCTACTTTTTCTGCTATAGAATGTCGCCCTGTTTTGCCTAATTTCCTGCTACGCTTTGAATTACCAACAAATTCCCACGGGCTGTTTGTTTTGTACTTGTTTTCGAGCAACATAAAATACCGAAAAACAGACGGAGGAAAAAAAAAACAGAACCGAATAAAGTAGCAACAACACACAGCGGAGCAGAATAAGTGGAAGAAGAAATATATATGTATGCATGCCAAGAGGCCTGTGTGCAGGGGGAAAGAGAACATGCAGAAGACAGAACTTACCCGCGTAACATGAGCAGCTGTCCAAGCTAAATGCAGCAATGCCGAGCAGTAGCAGCGCCATTAGCAGAGGCGGCGGCGTCGACAGCGGCAGCATTTTGAGCCAAGCTACGTCTGCTGTTGTTGTTGTTGTTTTTGATTTTTTCATTCTTCGTTTTGGTGGTGGCGTTGCTGCTGCTGCTGGTTTTTTGTTGACGCGTCGCAGCGACGACGCCAACGATCGCTGCTGCATTTGCGGCAGTTGTTGTTGCTTTTCTGCTGCTTCTCTCTTTTCTATTTCTTCTTCTTGTTGTTGCGGCCTGTCGTCTGTCACGTTAAGCCTCGATGTTGCGCTTGAGCTTGGTTTAATTTTCAGTTTTACTTTTAATATTACTGTTTTTGTTTTTCTTTTGAGAGTTTTGCTTCTTTTTCTTTATATTATATTGTCAATTTTTATTTGTTGAACATTTTTTTCAAACATTTTGATAATGCCTGCAATGGACATCAAACGGGGCTTGTGAGTAAAAGAGGCGGGTAGAAACAAATACAAACATAAACACACACACGTATACACACTGTCATACATTCATACGTTAAGAAGATGATGAGCAACAGAACGCAAAGTAAAACAAATGCTAACGTCACTTTGATCAGCCACTGCGCTTTGTGCTGTCGTTCGCATAAAATGCCACTCACTCGCTCGCTCACACTCATGCACACCTGCCACAGGTAGGTAGAGCATAAGAGAGCAAGAGCGCAACGGAAAGCGCGTGTGAGCGAGGCCCATAAAAACGATCAGCGCGCCAAGCCACAGCCAGCGGCGGCGGCAGCAGCAGCGCAGTCAGCGTTTGTTTAATAGGAATTCTTCTTCTTTGTATGCTGCTGCTGTGCCGCTGTTGTTGTTGCTATGGCTTTTTGTGAACCCTTTTCTTTTGGCTCTGTTTGTGGACTGGTTGCAAGAACCCGTTTTTAAATGCAATTCTTTCGTTTTAAGCTTTGCTCGCTCCCACACACACACAGATAAAGAGAGAGAGACACACACACAAACATTCACACAGACTTGTGGAAAATTCATATCTGAATGTAAATAGATTTATATATGTATATCATATTGTTAATAATTATTAACATTTGTTTTCTTATCGACGCGGCGGCATTGCGTTTTCATTTCATACAAATATTCATGCATGCACGCTCACACACAAGCACTCGAAACAGAAAAAAAAGAACAACAAAAATATTGAAAGATCATTGTGCGCTGCCCGCTGCCGATCGACGCGCCAGCAGCAACAAAAGATATACAGCACACATAAAAGACATACAACGTTTTTACCAGCTACGCTTTGGCTCGGTTTTCGCACGAACTACGACTATGCCAAAGACGACAGCGGCGACGGCAATAACGACGGCGTCGACGACGACGATGACACACACGGCATTCACTACCGTCCGAAACGCGCGCACAAAACAAACTGAAACCACTGCTCGCAGCAAAACACAAACCAGCAGCAAAGTAGCAGCGCAGTAGCGCAGCAGCAGCAGCACCAACCAAAAGTTGTTGAGTGGGTTTTTGCTTAACATAAAACTGTAAATGCGCTTGCCATGTGAACTTCCCTTGCGCAATGTTTACACTCAAATTAACTGTTATGGCTCTGTCAGGCAGCACTCAATGTTAATGTTAGCTCAAAATGGCACTGTTAGCATACGAATGCACAGTGGCTCACAATTCGATCGCAAAGGCATGAATTTGAAATGCACTGAAGTTTCGAACCAATCACAAACTACTTTTGTAAAAATAAAAATAAATTGAACTGATATTCAGTGAGATTGTCTATTTTACTATAGCTATATCTCAATGTGTCGGACTTTTACCCTACGCTTGCGACCAATCGAACGCGCACCACTGTAGCGCAACAGATGCTGCCTGCTTAATGAATTCAACTCGAAAACTTCACTCAAAGGGCGAACGCAAAGCGCTCAACTCAACTCAATGCTCAACCACCATTGAGCGCTAACTGACAGTTAAATTCAAAAATTATATGCAAACTGCAAATGCGAAATGCATGTAAATGTAAAATAATAAACTAAAGTAAAATTTCATTAAATGTAAAAAATAAAAACTTTTTGGCCTGTTTTAACACGCACTTAATTAGTGGAGTTTACAACAATTGCACTCAAACCATAGCAACTGCGACGACGAGTTGGTGTCTATTTTCTAATTAGATAAATTTGAGACAATTTGTTAATGCTAAATAAGTTTCTATTAAGTTACGAGTTACATGTGTAGAATATAAAAGAAAGAAATTTGTACAAATTGTGTGCATATATAATTATAATTGTTTTTTTTTTTTTCGACTTTAGCAATTTCTTTCAACGGATTCTATATGGAAATAAAAATAAATTATGAGTACTTTGTGCGTCTGCATGTGTGTGTGCATTCATTTCAAAATGCACTTAAAAATTGCTGTCACGTATGTGTGTGTGTGTGTGTGTGTGTGTGTGTGTCGCGGCTTTTGCTAGAGGTCAGGTCAACTTCGTCGCCTGCCAATTAAAACTTTTTATGCGCTGCGGCTATACACAGACGACGCACACATTCATACATGCATATATGTATGCATGCACATAAATTATTTGTGTATGTATGTGTGTGTGTGCCTGAGCATTGTAGTGCGCTTGAAGTAACTTTATTAATGCGATTTCAGTTAATTAACAACAACAATTACATGTACATACAGACACATATATATGTATATACACTGCTTAAAATAATTTGCAAGATAGGATATACAACTCAAACAGAGACAGCGCGCGAAAGAGCTAGCAATAGTTTCTTCTTTTTTCCCCTATACGCTGATCAGCGCGTATGCAAAACGCAATTGCCGTCTCATAAAAGAAACGAAGATTAACATTTGCTGTTAGTTTACCCGCACGCACACGCACACACGCCTACACATTCACATTGCTATAATTAGCATTGGTGGCATCTGCATTCAGTTAGTGGTGCGACTTGAGTTTACACTCAAAGCGCGCTTCGTTCCACTGTTAACAAAGCACAGCACAACAGCACAAAGCATTGAGCATGCCAAAAAAGCGCTCGGGCCACCTAACGGTTCACACGCATCGCTTTGTTTTGAGTTCGTTTTTGTCGTCGCGCAACAAGTTGGCAAACGACTGCGCCTGCCTATCTGTGCACTTGTGTGTGAGTGTGTATGTGTGCCTGTGTCTGCTCGCTCCCACGAGCAAATCAAGAAGACCAGCATAAAAACCTAGCGAAAAAGACATTGCCTACCTTTGGGAGCATCGCAAAATAAACGAATTTCACTCAAACAGCTCCAAATGAAACGATGTTATCTACATACATACATACCAAATTCTGGCACAAAAAAATTGTATATATGGGAGTTTCTAAAACATTTGCACTTACTCTTACTCGCCCAGGGCGAGCGCGTAAATTGATTATATCGTTGTCAACCCGACAAGTTCGCGTAGCTTTTGATCAAGGTTCTTATAGGTAAAAAAAAACCCTATACGGCCAACTAAAGCCTTTTCTGTTAAAATAATAATAAAAATGAAAAAAATTATATATTAATTTTTTTTTATTATTTCATATTAGATTAAAAAAAAACAATTTTTTTTTTTAGTATGGAAACAAAATTTTTTAACACATTTCTTTCTTTTAGTATTTTATATTTAATATAATAATAATAATAATAATATTGTAAGAAAAAATTCTGTAATTTTTGAAAATTCAATTGTAAATAAAATATTTAAAATCATATGCAAAATTTCTTTAAATTAAAATTTAAAATTGTAAAAATTAAAATACAATTTTTTTCTTTTTTAATAATTTATTTCATATTTCATAAATATTTTGATAAAAAATAAGCCAAAAACTTTTTTTTTTTTTTTTTTTTTAATTTTAAAACAAAAATCTTTATGAATAATTATAATTACATATAATATTTTGCGAGTATTTATTTTATTATTTTTTTTTATATAAGAGTACTGAATACGGTCCATGCTCTATGATTTCGAAAATCTTTCAAAAGCTTTGAGCTACATATTGAAAAAATAGTGAAAGGGACTGATAGGGGACTACACCATTAGCCCGCGCTGCTGTTTCAATAGTTGTAGTTGGAGAGAAAAAAAATGCTTTGACATTACTATTTGATGGCGAACCTGTTGAATTTCGCCATGAATACGCAACTCGGTGCACATCAATGGCCCAAATACCATGAGTGATTTCAATGGCTTAAGCTTGAACTGTGAATGGCTGTGTATAGGGGTCTACCGAACGGATCAGCAGCTGCAATTAGAGAGAGCGCTGAGCACTGGGTCTCTTCATTAATGAAACTGTCCTCGGGGGGCTAATGAGTGTCAAAGGAGTGCACACACACACACACACACACACGCACACCTACACTCGTGTACACCTTTCATGCAAATGCATTGCACTAAGATATCTTCTGCTACTCCGTTATAGCTGTGATTGTTTACCAAACTCACACCTTAACCGAATCGAACGTTGAATTGATTTGAAAACGGACTTTGTAAATTATGCTCGAGCACAAAACCAACTGTCACAGCACACCTCACACCTCCCCCCTCCCCCCTTCCATTTCTTTCTTGTTTTGCTTCTTTTTGTGTGTATCGATGCGGTATACAGTGCGTATACGTAATGCGTTATCATGTCGCACTTGAGCATTATCTATTTGTGGCTTGTACGTGACCATGTTTATGCGGCAGAGCTGAAGGTGTTATCCAACACCCGCTGCATCTATCTAACGCCTGTTGACACAAATCAGCAAAACCAGCAACAGAAATGGCTAAGAACCAAGCAATATTACAATAAAAAAAAAACTCTAGTGCCAAGACAAGCATTGAAACATTTAGCAAAGCGCAAATAATACATTGTGTCAATTGAACAGAATCGAATAGAAATCTGTGCCAATTCAAGGAACAACTCTTGAATACATAAACTGAACTTGTTCAATTCCCTAGCAGCTCTGAGCACTGCCAATTGCTATGTAGTTTCTTCATTTAACTTAATCTCGTTTATTTGTTTTCTACTTGGTAATCGATTTCAATTACATTTATATTAAAAAAAAAAAAAAAAAAAAAAAACTTGATGTAATTTTCTCAGATTTTCATTGTGTTAAAATTATTTTCAGTATATACATATTTTATACATTATTTTTCATTATATTATCTCTGAGTTTGCTTTGATGTTTTTCCAATTTTATTTCATTTTCATTTATTCATTTATTTTTTATTTATTTTTTCTTGGATTTTGTAAATAATTTTTTAGTTAAAGTATTTATTGATAAAAATAAAAATTTGTTAATATATTAAAATTTTTGTAAAACATTTTTTTTAGTTTATTTAAACTTGTTTTAGTAAGATGTTAAAAAAAATGATTTTTTTATAGAAAATAACTGCAAACATTTTATATTAAATATCTTATGTATTTATATACTCTTTTTTGTTTTTAATTAATTATTTATTTATTATTTGTAATTAATACATTTGTATAAATTTATAAAAATTGTATATTAAATATCTTATATATTTATTTATTCTTTTTTTTTTAAATTTATTATTTATTTATTATTTGTATTTTATATAATTTATATATTTTTCTATATTTATAAAATTTTTATATTAAATATCTTATATATTTATTTATTCTTTTTCAAATTTATTACTTATTTAATATTTTTAAATTTATTTATTAACATTATCTAAAAATTGTAAATATATTTTTGTTATCTGCATATATATAATTTATATAATTTTATATATTTATAAAAATGTATATATTTATTAATTTTTATTTTTGATATAAATTTTATTTTACTAAAATTTTTCTAAGATTATTTATATTTATTTATTTTTTATTGTATTTATTTATTTGGTTTCTGTATTTTATTATAATTTTTAATTTTGTTGTCACTATTAGTATATACGTATATTTATATTTATATACTTATATTTAAATATATATATATATATATTACCAAAATCAAATAAACAGATACAAAATAGGAATTTTTATTTATTTTTTAAAATTATTCTCAGTTTTTGATTTGATTTTTTGTTTTTGTTTAAGCTTTTTATATATAATAAAAAAATGAATATATTTTACAATTTATATATTTGTATACTTGTTGATAACGCTAACAATTTTATATGTACATATATATAAAAAAAAACCGATATTTTTTAGTACTCTTCGAATTGCAGATATTTGATGCTAGCTCATGTAAAGCTTCGCACACTCAGTTTGTCCTTTGGCTATTTGGATAGGTTTTTCATCTTGTTCTTTTATTTCGTATTCCAGTCGCTGCGCCGACAATTGGTTTATGGTCAGTGAAGTGAGCACAGGATGTGCAATAGCTTGCCACTGCAAACAGTTCAAATGACAGCTAACGGATAGATGGCAAATCGGCAGCTGTCAAATTTATTTGCGTATGAAAATCCAATTTCAGCTCGTTGCAACATTCGACGACTGCTGTACCTTGGCCACTTTGCTGTAGAGTAGAGCAACAAGTGTGCAGACAGTTTGACGTCGCAATAGTCAAACAATCGATGTGTCCTCCAGATGCAGTTGCCCCTCTCTCTCTCTCTCTGACTGCCTTCACCTCTCTCCTCCTCTCTCAGTCTCTGGCAGTTGACTGACCAAAGACCGCCGCCATCTGTTGATGGAAGCCAGCATCATGCAACAGAACACATTTGGCTAATCGAATCTAAACTGCAGCCAAATGAAGCGCAACGCGCTACGAGAAATGCAATTGCTGTCCCATCCGGTGGCTGCAGCTACAACAACAACAAAGTGACACACTCGATCAGGCCCGTTCCCAAGCTATTCGTGGTTGGCGACACAACAGGAGTCGCCACAACCAATATTGGCTGCATAGCATTAGCAACATAATTAATTTCGCACTCATTGAGAGGGAGACGGCAATAGAGTAGAGCTGCTGTGTGTGTGAGGGAGAGGCAGAGTAGGGCGCACAGTGAGACATCTGCCAGTTTGTCATGACAGGCAATTAGATGACCTCAAACTTTAACCAAAAATGCGGTTTCAACTTTGATGTATATATATTGAATTGATTGACGTGCTTGCAATATTCATTTGCAATTAACTTAAATACCTCACACACTCGCACTCTCTCTCTCTCTCTGCCTTTCACTTGTCATTTAAAGCATTTTAATTATTTATTGATAATTATACATGATTATGTATATAAATACATACCAGAATGATATATATGCATATATGCATATATATATACATAATATAGAAAAATATGTAAGTCTCTAGTCGACTAGACTGCTCGGCTACGAAATCCCCTGAGTCTTTCTTGGAACGAATCATATTCCATGAATGCCTCGTTTCAATACTCTACTATACATGCAAAAACCCGAGCACACACACACACACGCTGATCTATGCTTGTATGCCTGTATGTGTGTGAGCATTGCAAGCGTCTTGCTGTCTCGCTCTCTCGCTTGCTCTGCCACGTGGGTTTTGCTGTACAAACTTTGTTGATTAATAATTCTATTTCTAGACGGACAATCGTATTCATCTCTTCATATGATATTCGTATCTATATGCTAAACCAAACTGCATGTCTCTAGCATTTGAAATGAATTTTTTACAAATTTGGGGATGTGGGGGTGAATTGAGGACAGGAATCCGAAATCTGACAAAAACTGAAATTGTATTAAATTAGTGTCTATATATATGCAAAAGACTTGGAGACTTTAGCTCTAAAGATAAATTAAATATCATTTTGAAACTTATCGATAACTTTGGAAATATAAAAGTTATTGAATTTCTGAAACAAACTCGTACTGCCCGTGTAATATACGGACCTAACAGAAAAAGAATGAACTCTCTAGCTCTTATATCTTCGGAAATCGACGCGTTCATACATACGGACGGACGGACAGACGGACGAATGGTCGGATGGACGGACGGACCGGCAGATAGAAAGACGGACGGACAGACGGACGGACGGACGGACAGGCGGACAGGCAGACAGAAGGACAGAGGGACAGGCGGACAGGCTGACAGAAGGACAGGCGGACAGAGGGACAGACGGTCGGGCGGACGAACGGACGTACAGACGGACGAACGGACAGACGGACGAACGGACGGATGGACCGGCAGACAGAAAGACGGACGGACGGCCAGGCGGACAGAGGGCCAGACGGACGGACGGACGGACGGACAGGCGGACGGACGGATGGACGGACAGAGGGACGGACGGACGAACATGGCTATATCAACTTTTCTCGTCACCCTGATCAAGAATATATACTTTATGGGGTCTGGCACGCGTCCTTCTCTCTGTTACATGCATTTTCACAAAACCGTTATACCCTGATTTCCCATTTTCAATGGGAATAAGAAATAAATTCAATATAGAAAATTATTTTTTTTTTATTAAACTAAACCTTCCCTCATCAATATTGTTTAGGCTATAACAAGTAGCGAATTGTAAAATTTAAAATTGCTAGGCCAAGAAAGGCAACTCAATTGCATTCCCTTTCGGCAAGCTAACAGCTCTACCTACATAAACGTTCGAGCTAAACTCAAAGTTTCACATTGTTTTGTATTGATTGCATAAAATTGACTTTAATTTAAAGGAAAATTTGTTTACAATTTGATAGCTGTTCTTGTTGTGTGTTATAAAAATAATGCTGTCTTAAGCTCAATTGGATTTGGTTTTATAACAGATATGACTCGGCCATCGCTCGTTCGCCTTTCCATTCTCCATGACACTGAAATCTCTCGCTCGCCCTTTTGGCTATCCCTGCCATTCTCTCGCTCACTCACTCGCTCACTCACTCACTCACTCACTCACTCATCCATCTCTGTTTGCTCGTTCGCAGCATATCCTTTCATAGCTGCTGACCACAACAGGCGAGCTGTCTTAGGATGGGCTTGGGATGGGCCCAAGCAGCTGCTGCATTGCGACAAGTTGCCTGCCGCACGCTCCATCAACTGGTGTCCAATTTGTTATGGACAGGTAAAAATGGCGATGCATGGCAACATAAATCACAGCCAGCTCTGGCTCTTATCCTCCCTTTTGACCAAAGGACGCGAGCTGAGTATATTGCTATAGCTATATTCAGCTTGTTGCTGCTGCCCTCAGGACTCTACTTCACTCTCTCCCTCACATTCCCTCGAGCCTTCTCGCTCTCTCGCTCTCTCACTGTGTCATTGTAACCGTTTGTCAATTATGTTTCGCATGCAGTTAAAACGTTGCATTTCCGCGCCCCAAAGAACAAAGGCGCAAAACAAAAGCATAAGCTGTCGCCCCCAACCCCCCTAGGGTGGACGAATGGGGCAATGGGCCGGATTCGAGACTGCAACTTGCTGTTGTTGTTGTTGTTGTTGTCGTCTGGCTAGCTGGCAGACATTTTGCTTGGCCGGAAGTTTGCGCTGACATTCATTACCATAATTCACAACAGCTTTAAACATTTATGTGGCTGCTGCTTACGGCCACGCCTACTGCGACTACGACACTACGTAACCCTGCCCTCCACTTGGATTATAGGCACACAGAGCAAAGGCAAAGGCAAAGTATGTCTCTCTATGCATTTCTGTGTGTGTGTGTAGAAAGGCAACTTGAAAATTTGTTGCAATTATTTTAACTGCTTGGGAATTGCTCGACTTCCACAGCACTACCGACACCGTCACCTCACTCACTCTCGCTCTCTCTCTCTGCCTCTCCGCCCTCGTTGCAGCTCTTGGTCGACAACGATAAAACTTGGCCCGAATTGGCCAGCCTGGCTGCACTTTTGCACTTTACAACTTGTTTTTGGCCAAAACTCTTCTTGTTTCACGTGGCCTACGCGCGTTAAGCCGGTCGCAGTCAACAGTTTTCTTGCCTTGCCACATCTCCTCTTCCACCCAACTACTCTGTAACTCCGCCCATGCTCCAAGTGCTGTCCAGTTGCACTCCCCCTCGCCCACTCCCATGCAGCTCCAGTTGTCATCTAAGAAAACAAAATACAGAAAATAAGTAAAATTATGAACTATACTTGAAGACATACAACTCGATGGGACTTTTGTCTAGTTGGTGTGCAAGTTCAAATTGATATGTATGGGAAAAGAAATGAAAGAGAGAGAGACAGAGAGAGACAGAGAGAGAGAGTGGGGCGAGAGGGGGGAGCAGGAGAGAGCTGGAGCTGAGGGAATAAGAGAGTGTGTGAAAGAGAAAGCAAATAAAAGAGGATGAAAGAAAGAGTTAGATAAACAGAGAGTGAAAGACACAGAGAGAGAAAGATACTGGGAAAGAGTGGGGAGGCAATGGTATAGAGGGGGAGGGATATAATATAAATAGAGATTTATAGAGAGATGTAGAATGAAAGAAAGGGAGGGAGAGCGTGAAATAAAGATATTGAGGGAGAGAGAGAAAGAGAGTGAGAAAGATAGAGACAGAGAGAAAATAGTGGGAAGGAAGAGGGACAGATGAAAGGGGGACAAGGGGACAGAAAGAGAGAGTAAAGGGTGGACAGAGAGAGGGTAAGCGGTGGACAGAGAGAGATAGAGAGATAGGAAGAGAGATAGAGAGAGGGAGAGAGAGAGAAAGGTAGAGAGAGAGAGAGAAAGGTAGAGAGAGAGAAAGGTAGAGAGAGAGAAAGGTAGAAAGAGAGAGAAAGGTAGAGAGAGAGAGAAAGGTAGTAAATGGGACTGACAGACAATGAAAGATAGACAAACAGAGCGAAATGAGAGGGTAGAAAGAAAGAAATGCGGCAGAATGAACTAGAAACAGAGAGAATGCGTGAGAGAACACAGAACGAATCAGAAAGCATTAAAGAGAGGCAGAGAAAAAGAATTGGTGATGTAGAGCTAAAGAATGAGAGATTTATTCTCTACACTTTCACACATTCACTTAAAACACACACAGAACTGAGAAGAGGCAGGAAGAGAACTCGAGATCAATTGAAAGTCACTTGGCAAAATAAACTCTTAATCCCATTTAGTGTATATCCAATGTAGCTTATACATAATATACTTCTCTATCTCACACTTCTCATTCACTTCCTAAGTCCCACTGATCTGCAATGCAAATGTAAGGAAGCTGAGAGCAATGTCGACTCTTGCACAATGCACGCATCGAAAAGCCACAAATCTAAGGCCAAAGCAATCAAATGATGGAAATGGAATTCAGCGTCGAAGCGCATTGACAGATGAGGTGGGCTGGGGTGGGCTGGGCTGTTACGGAGTGGGATTTGGGATTGGGGCCGTAGCTGAATCTGGAGGCTGTTGTTGAGGTGATTCTAATATATTCCTTTGTCTCGTTGGCTAGCTGATCCCATTTAAATGTCTCTGAACTGAGTGTGTGTGCATTTAATTCCCACAGATTTACGAGCAGCTAATTTCCAAAAAAAAAAAAAACCTAATTTGTTGACAAGTTAAATAAGTTGTTGTCGCCGGCGTTGCCACCTGTCAAGCGAGCATGCAGCAATGCGGCTGCTATGACAACTTGATGAGCGCGTTGCAGCGAGTGTTGTGATATTTTTAATGTGACAGAATGTGTCTCTCTCTCTCTCACACACACACACTCTCTCTCTCACTCTCTGAATCTGTAAAGCTAGCTGCTGGCTGCTGCCTGTTGGCTGGCTGGCTGGTTGGCTGGCTGGTTTCACACGCATGTAATTCCATATGCAAATGAAGCTCTGCTGCCACACACATGCAGGTGTGCGTGTGCGTGTACGTGTGTGGCAGATGCAATGAAAATGAAAATGTTTGCAAATCAAAAGGCAAAGGCCTTCATTCAGTCTTGCAGCGACGAGTTGAGTTGAGCTGCGGCTGGAGATAACGATGATAGGCATACCAAACTAAACCAGGGCGAAGGAGGGGAGCTTTTGGTGGCATGTGGCATGCGGCATGCGGCATGCGGCATGCTGCTGCCTTGCAGCATACAAGAGAGGTGCACAACACACACACACACACACTAACACACACAATAGTTGCACGTATTCATTTCAAGCGTTTTATGCGTTGCTCGCTTTTGTTTTTACTAGCGTTCGCCATGTCCGCACGGATCTCTGACATAGTTTTTGTTGGCCATTCCCGTCTGCCTATACACTGCACACTCACACACACACGCACACACACACATGCACACACACAGGCATGCACGTTATTTGTATGTGTTACAGTCACTTCGTGGCTATCTCGACGACATGCTCCCGCTGGCCCCAGCACGGCCAACTGGGGAACTGCCTTGGCGTGCCAGCGCGCTGACAGTAAATGCTGAAAATTGAGTGCAACTTGTCGTAACTTTATTTCAAATATATATGCGGAAAGGACTAACCAGACAATGCACAACACACACACACACACACACACACACGCATGAGTGAGGGCCTCGCAGACAGTAACACTTTTTCCTGCTGATAGTGACTGGCAATGTGTGTGCATTGCTGTGGCGCGCAGTCAACATTCAAGGGGCAGGCGACAAAAATGTCAACATCGCTTTATGCAAATGCAATTTCACACAATCCGAAATCAACGCATAAATCAAAAAGTGTTGCAAATATTGCATGCAACAAATTCAATGCAGCATCAAATTGATATATGTGCATCGATAACTGTTGGAAAATCAACAACATTATTCAAAGTGAAAACTTTAATCAATACAAAATTTAGTTTAAACTTAATATTTATATATATATATATATATATATATATTTTTTTTAAATATTTTTTGGAGTTGCTTATGAGAAAATCTAATGTTAATGCTAATTTTTTATGCATAACTTTTTTTAGTTATCTTGAATATGATACCATAACATAAGCATAACATCTCTGTAAAAAAATGTTTAACATTTTTTTTGTTATTTATTTATTTTTTGTTATTTTTTATTTTAAGCGATTTGTAATTGAAGTTGATATAAAAAAAAAAAAAAATAAATAAATAAATAAAAATAAAATAAAATAAATATATAATAATAATAATAATAATAATAATAATAATAATAATAATAATAATAATAATAATAAAAATAATCATAATAATCATAATAATAATAATAAACCAAATATTAATGTGATACACTAAAAAAGGTTAAATTTTTTGTTTGTTATTTATTTATTTATTTTTTATTTTAAGGCATTTATTTGTGATTGAAAGTTGATCAAAAAAAAAAAAATAATAATAATAATAAAAATAATAAACCAAATATTGTGATACACTAAATATATATGCTTAAATATCTTTTGAATCAGTAGCTATATAATATTTACATATATATATTTACATACATACATATATTTACATTTCGCGCGCAAGCTTTCGAGTCTTTTATCACAGAGTTATCTTAACAGATTTCTAGCGACCTAAATTAAGCAAAATCTGATCATTTCATACTTCAATCCATTTGAAATTAAATATGAAAAACTTTAAATTTTCCTGAATCGTTCATAGACTCAAACGAATTTAGCATGGAGACACTCGAGAGCCAAAGAAAACCATCGAAAGATTGTTAAGAATCATATCTGAAACCAAATGTAAAATTTCTGTTTATAGGTTTAACAATTTCTAAACTACTATCTATATAGGATTTATAGGTCAGTTTAGTCAAACAGAAATGCACAACAAAGGTAGAGCACTTGCATACGTCGTGCTCAGTAACTTACTTCATTTTTAAAGATAATGACAAAAGTCTCTCAATTCTAGGTAAGTAAGTTTATAGGTCTGTCTAAGTATTGCTGGCAAATAAATTTGAAGCGTTTGAACCTTCACTCTGTGCTCAGCAGATCAAGCGAAACCGAATCGTACTCATTCGACCTCGTACAGCTATTCGTGTGTTTACTCTATTCCCGAACTGTTTTTAGAGAGTGATACGATTGACGCTCGCACAATGCTGGGGTTTAGTTAGCGAGCAGATGATAACTCAAAGAGTTTCGGTACGATTGCGGTTGTTGAGCCGACGTCAATTGGTTGTTCTCTGAGTTTTTTCGCAAAGTGTGAGTGAAAGACTAGAAAGAAGAGATTTTTGTGAACTCTATTAGAAAGTGAATATATTTTTTGATATTGATGAATACTAAAACTTAAGTATGACAAAAATAAATTAGTTTATATAATATACAAATTAATTCAATTTAAATTTTATTTAATACTTTAATCATATTTTCATCAATGTTTTAGGGTCTCATGCGCAACTCTCAAATCAATGTCATCAGAATTGTCACCTGCACTGCTGAGCACTACTTTTTTACTATGTATATATACATATATATATATATACATGAAGTAATGCACATATGTACATACGTGCATATCTGTCTGTGTGTGTTGGAATTTAAGTGTTTTGCAACAAAGTTTTTCAGTGCCTTTTGTCTGAGGACTAAGCGCCTGCCTGGTGGCGTCAACCATACTCAATCCCCAATCCGTAAGCCCACCAAGCCCCTGGCCTCTGGCGCAAGTCCACATCCAAGCCCTTTGCCATTGCCTGGCACTGGCCATTTGATGACTTCGCCTGACTTCCAACTGTCGCCCCAAACAAGGCCAGTCAGTGGCGCAGACAACATGCTGGCGAAGACGATTGCAGTCGATTGCAGCTTCGTTTATATAAACATAAGTTAACAGCAAAATTGCTTAAATTGTTTGCCGGAGCTGCTTAGCCAAGCTTAAATCGCTTTAAGTTGAGCCAGAAAACGGCCAGGGAGTGCAACGGCAACCGACGGCAACGAAACTGAGCAAACACTCGACAATCAATTGGCAATCAATGGACTATGGACACCTATGTATGTATATTGGGCAGGGGCTTGGACGTTTTACGATATTATGAAAAGCGCAGAGAAGGGCGCAAACTGAAATGTGTTAATGGGTGGGTATGAGTAAGGCAGATAGAGGAAGAACGAAGTGTATTACTATTGCTATTCTACTATTCATATTTCAACTACTTTTGCTATTTCTGCTACTATCGGTACTCTACGATTACTATTTGTGCTACTATTACTACTACTCTACTATTACCAGTACTATTACTACTACCATTACTACTACTCTATAATTACTACTACTATTACTACTACTCTATTATTACCACTACTATTACTAATACTACCACTATTCAGTTACTTCTGCTAATACAATTGCTATATTTCTACTACTATTACTACTACTATTACCACTCATATTATTGCTACTACTACGCTTACTATTTCTACTACTAATACTACTGCTACTACTATTTTACTATGCCTACTATATCTATACTATTGCTACTCTACCCTTACTATTTCTACTACTATTACTCTTACTATTTCTACTACTAATATTATTCCTACTACTGCTTTTACTATTTCAACTACTGATGTTAATATTTCAACTACTAATATTATTCCTACTACTGCTCTTACTATTTCTACTACTGATGTTAATATTTCTACTACTATTACTATTCCTACTACTGCTCTTACTATTTCTACTACTAATGTTAATATTTCTACTACTATTACTTTTACTATTTCTACTACTAATATTATTCCTAATATTGCTCTTACTATTTCTACTACTGATGTTAATATTTCTACTACTATTACTATTCCTACTACTGCTCTTACTAATTCTACTACTATTACTCTTACTATTTCTAGTACTAATATTATTCCTACTACTGCTCTTACTATTTCTACTACTGATGTTAATATTTCTACTACTATTACTATTCCTACTACTACTTTTACTATTACTACTACTATTACTACTACCACTACTATTACTATGACTACTACTACTACTACTATTACTACTAATACTACTAGTTTTATTAAATAAAAAATAAATAATTATAATAAAAGTATGCCTAAGGTCTGCCCACCTCAAAGCTGGCAAAACTAGGCCCAGTTTATCAAAGCTTTACGTTAGTAAGTTGGGAAAGAAAGAATCTAGTGCTTCAATATTCAATAAGGCTTAGGCAAAACCTGAATGAGAATCACATAGAAAAACAATGTGACAACTGTGATTAGCTGTCGAGCAACATGTAAATATGAAGCACAGAGAAACAACTGGGACTCTAGCGTGCGTCACAAGCTCAAAGCCCGCAAAGCTGCCAGCCGGCACAACTGGCTAATACCCTACGTTTTCTATGTTTGTTTTTTTTAGATTTGTATGCAACATCGATACTTGGGCTTTTAGCTAGTAGATTTAAAGCTGCCAGCTTGCACAGTTCACTAATGCTCTACTTTTTTTTTATAGATTCTTAAGGAGCTTCGATAGTTGTGTGCGTTGAGCTTTAATTCGTGTTGGGCATTGGGTCGACATGACAACAATTGCCAGCGTCATGGCCAACTGTCAAGACTTGGCTCGTTCTCCTACTCTCTCTCTCTCTCTCTGTGTTTCTCACTCATTCTTTGCTTTGTTATTGTGCAGTAACAATAAATTGCAAACATTTTCACTTTGGCCAGCTGAGTTGATTGGCCGATTGGCTGATGGCCGGGCCAAGTAGTCCAAGTTGCCAGCTGCAGCTAAGTATCAATAACCAGCCAAGCAGGCAGCTATTGCTAAGTATTAACTGCGATGGATATGGCCAGTTAGCCATTTGATTTCATTTGCAATTTACTTGTGCTTTAGTTGGCGTTAGTTATGCATTTTCCATTTCCCATTTCCCATTTGCCACTTTCCATTTTCCCTTTGCCCTTCTTATTTTGTTGTCTTTGCGTGCACTGCAAGCAATTAAAGCGCGTGTCCTGCACAGCATATCCTGAAGACAGACAACGCCTGTTGCCTGTTGCCTTTGCTGCCAAATTGTGCATTAAACGATTTTTCTTACGCTTTGTTGCCAGCAGAAAGCGAGCGAGCGACAGAGAGACAGAGAGAGAGAGAGAGAGTGGGAGTCTTCTCTACTACTCTTACTGCTACTACTCCTTCTTTTTGTTTTATGCATAGCAAAGTGAACTAATATTTGTTTTCAACCCACATTCTTTAACGTGTTCTTTTTTTATATATTTTTTCGTCTGCTTCACGTTTTCACTTTGTGCAAGCATTCTGGTACGTGGCACGGGCCAATCAAAGGGTCACAGTCGAGCACGCCCATTGAGATTCCCTATGGCAAGCCCAGTATCAAATACGCCTCGGCTAACGAAAATCGAGCACATCAAGTGCGGCGGGCGAACTTCTTTGAGTTTGCATATCTTTGCTTGCCAGCCAATTTGAATATCGTTACAGCAACAACACCAAAAACATATACATATATATAGATATATAGACACTCATGTCTGTTGATATTCAAAATTCATCGATTGAGTAATGCTCTTCCATTAAAAATGAAATATTTCATTTGCTTTAGTGTTGAGTGAGAGCGAAGAATTTGTCATATGAGCAGCCAGTAAAACGTTTACGAATAGTAGACAAAAGAGAAAAAGAAAATGTTAAGGAAAGACCAAATTTTACATAATATTTGTAGAACTTAAACAGATATATATAGATATACCTACTAGCTGCATTTCTTTATAGAAATATTATCTAGTTACGCTTTCAAGTTGTGCAGCCAGTAAAACGTTAAGGAAAATGTGCAAATATTAGACAAAAATCTTTACATGATCGGCAGCAAACAAATTTTCAAATTTGATAACAGAGAAGTAACATTTTAAAGTACAAATTTATTTTAAAATAAATAAATAAAAATATTGATAAAAATAATATATTTTTAATACATATTTATGAATATATATAAAATTATTTCAAAGAATAATTTATTGATAAAAATCCTTTTTTTTCTATAAATTACAACTAAAAGCTTTGAAGCCAATAGAACCTTTACGAATATGCACACAAAGCGGATTGTGTAAATTGTAATTGTTCTAACACTATAACACTCAATACATATAGAAGTTAAAGCTGGCAAACTAGAGAGCAAAGTACAAATTTCAAATTTCAAATGTTATAGAACTAAAGCGCTAACAAAATAACAAATTCTTGTAAATTGTAGGGAAAAAAGCGCCAAAAGATACAAGATATTTCGCAGCTTTCTAGCTGGTATGCATGAGCACAGCTCACTGTAGATATATGAAAAATAGAATAAGAAATCCCGAGAGAAAGACGTGTGAATAATGATAAGCACCTGAGCGACTCAGCCGCACGCACAATGGGCTGCCATCGCATGGAATGAAGCACACTTCAGGTGCATGCTCTTTGACTAAATCATAAATCCCCAGATTTAGGTAAGCGTATATCACAGGCAAAAAAAAAGGAGAGGAAGAAAGCCCCAATTGTTTGCATAGGAAGCGCTTAGCAGGACTGCCCAGAGCTGGGCGGCAACATCTTGCCCGTAGGGCAACAAAAATGTGTGTGTGTGAGTGTGTGGGGAAGGGTTTGTGCAGGTGAAAGTGTGGATCCTTTGAAACTTAACACCAGGTGAGCAGCGCCTTTGATACCTCAAAATCGAAAACTAGAAAAAAGTATAAAATAAAATAAAATAAAATAAAATAACAAACAATGCCAAAGAGCAAGGTATTTTTGTGATTGGCTTCTATAGGAAAAATTTCTATACTGATGGCTTAGGTCAAATACACAGAGAGAGAGAGAGAAAGAGAGAGAGAGAGAGAGAGAGAGAGAGAGAGAGAAAGAGAGAGAGAGAGAGAAATTATATGGCTTAGGGGCTTGCAGTTACTTTGTGCTAAGCTAAGAAAAATATTTATAAAATATGATTAGATGGCCAAGGCAAAGCTGCAATTTTCAATGGTTTCGTTTGAGGCTAAATAATAGCAGTAAAAGAAGGCAGATAAAACAGAAATTTGACAAAATCCATGTGAACCGACTGCTTAATACACGCTCAAGGAAGGAAGGAAGAAGGAAAGAATAGGTCGATAGGTCTGTAAATCGATAAAGACACAGAGCTCTATAGTTTACATATGAAATTCAAAGCTTAATATATAATATATAATATATATATATAATAATAATATATATATAATATAATACATATACATAAATCGGCAAAACTCTACAAATTTACTTGGCATAGTTATAACAATCAGTAAAAGAAGCTATATCCAAAGTATCGCTAAAAATTCAAAGCTTTTCCTTGAATATCTTTACTCTTTATGTGCCACACAAAACCAATATACTCCCAATTGCATAGCGAACGAGTATTAAAAGCTTAAATTGCCAAATAAGGTGTATTAAGAAATTGACAAAGATATTTAGTGTGAATTTCTATCCGGTAAATTGATGTGCAACAAATCAAAGCAAACAGGATAATCTCTTAATCTGATTCAATTGCAATTGAAGCAGAAATAAAATAGAACAGATTTATCATGATTTATTGATAAGCTAAATTAATTATTTATATATATGTATATATATATACTTTTCTATAAAAACAAAGAAGAAGAAATTAAAGTTGTTCTTGTTGATTGGGATGTTTAAGGTCGATGGACTATGGTCTAGGCACATTACTGAAAGAAGTAATGAGTAGGTGATTAAGAGAGAGAGAGAGGGAGAGAGAGAGAGAGAGAACTAGGAGACAGAGAGAGGAGAGAGACAGAGGAGAAAGAGAGAAATAGTGTGAAAGAGATAGAGGGAATGGGGAGTGATAAGGATATACATATATGCAGAGAAAGTCAAAGGAGGTGAAAGAGGGAGAAAAGAGAGAGCGAGCGAGAGACAGCAAGATAGAGCGAAAGAAATACAGAGAGAGAGTGAGAGAGGGGGGGCAAAAGAAGATAAAACTGAGAGAGAAGCCATACATATTAAGTCGATTTTTTATTTATTTTTTTTTTATTAAGTCGAGTGAAGAAAAAGTTAATTTGTTTGCCAACACAGCTGCAATGGCTTATCTGAATTCATGAGAATCGCAGAGCTGAGTAAAAAATCTCTCCCGTCGCCTCTTCATTTAATCTGCAGTTTACATGGAAATCGTTTATATAAATTGAAATGACATTCAGCATACGAGCTAATTTAATTTGAATTTGCATATTTTTTACTCCCACTCCACTGACACTTATGTACGTACTGGATGCTCTCTGAATCGATAAGTCAGACTTTGACTAACATGAATGAAAATGTCAACATATATGCTATTGGCTAATTCCGATTGAAAAACAAGCTAAAACGTAAGTAATTGAGCTCTGTGGAGGGTATGCTCGACTAGTGGATACCGTGTCGAGATACCATTTCCTATGCAGCAGCTGCATTTGAGTTGCAATTGAGATTCTATAATTTCTTTTATACAAATGTTATAGATTTGAATCGATTTCAAAGCAGCCAAAGTTATCGATAATTTGATGAAAGCAGTTAAGATTTAAAGCTATTTACCAACAACGCGCTCAAATCGATTTAACTGTTGCATCCTCTGGCTGTCTATTAATTAATTAAATCCCTTATTTGCCTGCATAACTGTACATTTCTAATTGTTATCTGCTTGGCATGCAGTTCGACTTAAACTGGATTTTAACATTTTGCTGAATTGATTAATTAATTGCTATTTGCTGAAATCACATATCCAAATAAACATATTTACGCATTTCTTTACTTCAGCCTTTGCAGTACAACTAACACACACACACACACACGCGCATATACACGCTCGCTCACTCTCGCACATTTACATTCGTTCTTAGCATTTTTCACACTCCAAACGCTGCTCGTTTTGCACTCAGCTATGCACTCACTTCCAGTATACGTGCACTAGCTATCTCTCTATCTGCCTCTCGCTCGCACACTCACTCATGCTCACGAATCGTTTTTGCTCAAACGCAGGCTGCTGCCTACGGTAAATCCATGCGTGTAACTGTTGTTCAGCGTATTTATTTGCTGCTGTTGATTCGTTTTTTTTTTTACATGTTCGACTGCAAACGGGAAACAAATAAAATATAAAAACAATGCAAAGTACAACAAGAACGCGTGAAAAAAAAGAACAAATACGTGCGTGCTGTAAACTTGTGAGTTGATGCGTAATATGAAATATGCACTATTTATGAACCGTATGCGCAGCGCTTTAAACACAAAAAGCAACAAATGAGTTATTAAACAAATTAATTCGCGAAATGCGATCGACGGGCTCCATGAGTGAAGCCAGCAATGGAACGTGACGAAAGGCGAAAACAAAAACGCGCCGAGTTGCCACCCCGGTGAATGACTGCTAATTTGTGTGAATGGTAAATCTTGTATTTACATATTGTATGTATGTGTGTAGCTATCGATAGTTCGGCTCAGTGAAAGAAGCCACAGCACATTTCAATGCAGTTTATTTTTAAAGTAACAACAAGCCTTTGATTAGTTTTAATCAGCTTTGCGTGTGGTTTGTAAGCATCTTCAGCGTGTGCGTGTGCGTGTGTGTGTGTGTGTGTGTGTGTGTGTGTGTGTGTGTGTGTGTGTGTGTGTGTGTGTGTGTGTGTGTGTGCGCTCGTGTGCGTGTGTGTGGGTTCTTTATTGCTTTTAAATTTAATTCTGCGAAAGCTTATTAATATTTTATTCGTTCACGTCTGCTTAAGCATTTTTGCAATATTCCAAAAGCAATTTAAATTCTATATTGCACAGAAATATTTAGTTATTCTCTTTTAATTAGAATTCGTTAGTAAAGCCAATATATTTTTCTCTAAACATTGTACAAGTGGAGCCTTGGGGCATTTCACTTTTAACAAACTATTTGAAACATGTTTTTTATTTTAAAAAGTAACTGCAAAATATAAAATCGATATATAATCGATATACAGTTATTGATCGATTTTAGATAAAAATATTATTTATTTATATATTTTTTTAAATATATATATTTATATGTTTTTAGTATGAATTGGAGTAAATATAAAAAAAATTGATCTATGTACATATATATATATATTGCATGTAGAATAATCGATACATTTTATTTAAAATTTAAAATTAATTATATTTATATAAATATTTTTTACTTGATATATTTTTGCTTATTCACTTATCTGAATAATTGTTTAACACAAACTTTTATCATTCTCTTTCTAGTTTGTTGACAAGTTTTCTAATTTTGTTCTTCCTGTTTGGTTAGAATTGAAGGGTATTAACTGTTCGACGTTTCATTATTCAATTTTTAGAAATGATTTTTCAGCCAGACTTTTGTTTTTTTTTTATTTGTTTTATTTTTTTCTTGGCATGCTTAGTCTAGCGATAGAGATTTGCACTTTGAAACAGGTAAGTTGATTGTAGTCGAAGCTGTGCGACTAGCAGATACCCTGTACAGAGATATTATGAGATGAAGATAAGATAAGATGATTTATCCATCTCAATTGCATCTCGACGTTGATGTGTAAGATAGATGATAGATCAATGCGATATTATATCATATGAGATGAATGATAGTTTCATATATACATAGATAGATGCTAAAATGATATTATAAATTTGCAGGTTAGATGAAAAATATCTTTAGCCAATATACCCTTTTTGTGGTCATATTGCAAGCGCCCAGGAGATATCAAAAGGGTATGATGGATAGATAGTCCACTTAAACTAAATTACTTTGCCAGCCAGCATACGCACACCTGCATTGTGCGTTGTGCATTGTGTGTGTGTGTGTGTGTTTTTGTGCACACGTATTAGTATTTTCCATTAGTGAAATCTCGCATGGTAGATGTGTAGCTAGCAGAGCCCACAAGACTTCTAATCAGACAACGTGTGTGGCTTTTAGTGGCAAATTCTTCGTGCAAATGGAGCAGAAGATAAGGAAGCAAAAAATATGAATGCACAGCGAGTCTGGTCAAGGGCTAGCGAGTGAGCGAGGCACAGAGAAAGAGAGAGCGAGAGAGAGAGAGAGAGAGAGATAAAAATATTTACTTTAACTGCATTTTCTTGTGCAATATTTTTACCATTGTTTCGACAACATTTGCTGCCCTGAGCGCTTAACAGTTATGATTTTTCCACCCATCTTGATTGCAGTTGATGAAACAACTTCGTAAAACAAGAAACTATTACAACTCTTGGCCTAACTAACAGACTTCTTGTGGCTGATTTGCATATTGAAGTTTGCCTCGAAATGGTTTGTTTTCCATATGTTATGCATAAGCTCTTGAATTTACCATCAATTTTCCATTTACATATTTGGGGAACTTAACATTATTTTCTGTTGCCTACTTTTTGGGGCATTCAGCCATTGGCTTTACAAGGTACAAGCAAATCATTATCAATATTCTGTTTTAGCATCAGGATAGAACATGGTACAAGTTGTTCCAATGTTGATTAACAATTAACAATTGCACTGATTGATTGATATTTTTGTTCTGATCTAGATTATTTAAAGCTAAAATCTAACTTTAGTTAATTAATTTATTTATATAACATGTTTATTTTAATATATATTTTATATAATAATAATATTATATATAAATAAAATTGTTATCGATTTTTACATATTCGTGCCTCGATAAGAATTTCGATTTATCTGCATATTTCATAGATCAATAATCTATTTCAAATAGATTATCGATAATATAATATTTAGTAATAATAATAATCCTTTCATTGCCATTATATCAAATGAATATAGATTCTTCTGCATATAAAATATATCGATAAACATTTCATTTCACAATAATCGATGCTTGGGCATGTATAGTATATCGATAAGCTGTTCATTATATCTACAATAATCGGTTTTTATGCATATATCGTATATCGAAAACATATCATTTCACAATAATCGATGCTTGGGCATATATAGTATATCGATAAGATGTTCTTTATATCTTATGCATATATCGTATATCGAAAACATATCATTTCATATTAATCGATGCTATTGTATAGTATATCGATAAGTCGTTCTTTACATGTACAGTAATCGATTCATATGCATATATCGTAAATCGCAAACACTTAATTTGCGATTATAGTCTTCTCATAGAGCGTATCGATAGCATTTCAATCGACTAGCATTCAAATCAAATTGATTCGAATCCCATCTCACCTGCAATAACCATTGATTCACATCAACATCATCAACTCAACTCAACTCAGCATCCGTATTCATTAAGCTTTCATCTGACTGTTATACCTCAAATGTTTGTTGAACATTGTTCTTAGATTACTTCCATTGGAATTTGTCTTAACAATGGTGAGCAAATGCTGCCTTTTGTTTGGCTTGTTTGGCTTGGCTCAAAAGGGCGCAACGCGTTCCTCATCAAATATCCGAATTGTTCTAATTTCTGATTTCGTTTGCTTCTTTTGTTCTTCTGCAGGACAATAATCAAAAGCAAAATTTTGAATTAAACCCATGCACTTCCCTGTCAGTCTATGTAAGCACGCCCAGCACGCTCAGCAGGTCCAGCAGGTCCACCAGGCAGCTAGTCAATCAGTAATTTAGCCAGTCCAGCTTTCATTTGCTTATCACTTTGTTTGCTTCTGAGCTCAGTCGCATTCCATGTTGAATAATTGAAGTCAAAGCAGCAAACTTTCATCAAAGCGGGCTCCTGACCCTACACGCTCCGTTCCCCGCTGCATCCACCTTCTACATTCATTCAGTGTCCATGAACAGGATTTATGGCTTACTGAAACTCGGACAGAGCTCATGAGCTCAACAAAGGCATTCACACTTGATTTGCCCAAAGTTCTTTGAAGTCACTCACAGCCGTCATTCAATTGTGTCACTGATATTTTCAGGTACTTTAAACTCGCTTTGTTTTAAGTATTCAGATGCCTTAACTTTGGCTAAAACGACGTTCAATGTAGACTCTAACAGAATACAACTTGTTGGGCTTGATTGAGCTCACACTTCAGGCGGGCAGGCAGCTCACTTCATGAGCGAGTATATTGGTTTTATGGATTATCCGTCTGGCAATCTGGTTTGTTGGTCTAGTTGCCGAGTGCCTTGAGAGTTACTATACATGTTGATGGCTCTATCAAAGTTAGAGCTTTGAAAAACCAGAGTAATGGCAAAATAATCCATCAGGCTGAGAATATCCCATATTGAGTGGAGCTTTACCATGGAAGAGTTAGATGACTTGGTAAACTTCTTATTTAGTTTTTGCGCTTCGATTAACAAAGACTGTAACTGAATTACTCTACAGATCGTTTCCAAATAGATCTATTGTCTATAGTATTTATGAAAATAGCAAAATTCATATTCAATTTATTTTTAAATGAAATTCAGCATCTGCTTTAGAGCTGCGATTAGCAGGTTCAGTAACTGAAACACTGCAGAACTTATTTGCAAATTGATCTATAGATTACCTCAAGTGCTCATGGAAATAGTAGTATTCCTAAAAGTAGTAGTGAAATTTCTCTGCAATACAATATTATATTCTCATAAGGTAATCCCATCGAGACTTGGCCAAAACAAATACTGTGAGCAAATGAATTTTGCCATGCGTTAGGTAAGTTAGTCGTATGAACTATTTAAGCGTTGAGTTAATAGCAGCATTAAAGTTTAAGCATTCACTGCTTCGACTTGGAACAGGTGTCCATAATTACTATAAATAATATTGGGCAACGGGTCGACCCAACTGACTGGCTTCCCTCATGTGAATTTCATGGCATCTGCAGCAGTATAAAAGCCAAGTTCAGGCTGAACACATTAAACATTTGAGCTCTTAAGTGAAATTCATCGAGATGTTCGGGCGCAAGAAAGTGAAACGGGAGCTGTATACCTTTGAGGATCTGACACGCTTCCCGATGGTCTTCTACAAGACGATCGGCGAGGATCTGTATTCGGAACGCGATAAGAATCTGGTGCGTCGCTATCTGCTGCGCTTCTATTTGGTGCTGGGCTTTCTCAACTTCAATGCGTATGTGGTCGGTGAGATAGCGTACTTCATCGTGCACATATCGTCGACGACCACCTTGCTGGAGGCGACTGCTGTGGCGCCCTGCATTGGCTTCAGTTTCATGTCCGACTTCAAGCAGTTCGGCTTGACGGTGAATCGCAAGATCTTAGTCAAGCTGCTGGACGATCTGAGCGAACTTTTCCCACTGACCAAGCAACAGCAGGAGGCCTACAATGTGGCCTACTACGACAGGCACATGAATCGTGTCATGTGGCTATTCACCATACTCTGCATGACGTACACCTCCTCGTTCAGCTTCTATCCGGCCATCAAATCGACCATTAAATACTACTTCATGGGCTCTGAAATATTTGAGCGCAACTATGGCTTTCACATACTCTTTCCCTACGATGCTGAAACGGACATAACAATCTATTGGATCTCCTACTGGGGCTTGGCCCATTGCGCCTACGTGGCCGGCGTCTCCTATGTGTGCGTCGATCTACTGCTCATCACCACGATCACCCAGCTGACTATGCATTTCAACTACATGGCCGACACATTGGAGGCCTACAATGGCGACGAGCACACGCACGACGAGAATCTGAAATTTGCTCAAAATCTTGTGGTCTATCATTCGCGTGCCCTGGAGTAAGTTCAATATCAAGAGAGAGAGAGAGAGATATTATGGGAGCTAGAAATATAGAAATTTATTCCATGAATATTCATAGTTAGCACTAGGAAGCAGATAGAAAAAAATATATACATATTAATGTTTGGGGCACAAAAGAAGTCAATCAATCTATATATTCCGTTGCAGTCTCAGCGAGGAGGTGAACAACATCTTTAGCTTTACGATTCTGTGGAACTTTATAGCCGCCTCTCTGGTGATTTGCTTTGCTGGCTTTCAAATCACGGCCTCAAATGTGGAGGATATTGTACTCTATTTCATATTCTTCTCAGCATCGCTGGTCCAGGTGTTTGTGGTGTGTTACTATGGCGATGAGATGATTTCATCGGTGAGTATACATACATACATACATGCCTACATACATACGTATCTATGCATGTGGTACTGATT
>JAWNOS010000596.1:11982500-12032500 GCA_035045845.1 Drosophila buzzatii
CGTTCCGCTGGCAGCTCCATTAAAATTCAGTTGTCGCGGATTCGAGGAGCCAAGTCAAAGTGTGCGTGTTTTGGTTACGCTTGGTTTCGGGTCTCCGGTTGGGGCTGAGTCGAGTTCTGTTGAGCTGAGTTGAGTTTTTGGCGATGTCACCGCCGCTTTGCATGTCGCAATAACCGAAAAGAGTTGCCAGCCAGCCAGCCAGGTGTGGGTGGGAGTGGGAGTGGGAGTGGGAGTGGGAGGAGGGTCTGGCTGGGCAGAGAGAATTAGCGGAATAATAAACAGGCGCTGCTAACGACACGCGGACGACGTTGCTTTACTTCTGGCTGCCAGTGGCAGTGCCAGTGGCAGTGCAGCCGTGGCATTTGTCTGCCTGTGTCTACCTGGGCGCAAGGCTCTTGCACGAATCGTCACGAATTAATTGTAATTCATGCGCCGCAATTATCACATGAAAGCCAAAACGAGCCACAAACTTGGCCAGCATGAAGCAGGCAGAGAGACAGAGAGAGAGAGAGAGAGAGAAAAAAAAAGGCAAATAGAAGAACTTATGACACATGGGTCTTCAGCAGGTGGAGCTGGGCAAGGGCGCAGAAGATAGGCTCGACCTGCAGGCCAAGTTTGAAGTTGAATCAAACCATTTTGTGGGTGGCGGGACTGTTGGTGGCTTGGTTTGCATAGCGCATCGTATCGAAGACAACTGCCAACTGTTTTCGAGGTCATAGCCTAACAATTTGTTATGGCCGCTTTCAGCAACGTCGCGCGCTCTGATGAGTGGGCGCGGCAATAGCAATGAGCGTTAAAGTGAGCAGCGCCAGCGAGGCATGACATTTGTCAAAAAGTAAATACAAATAAAAAGCACGAAGCATTTCGTTTGCTATCAACAATTGATTGACACAGAGATACCCTCTAGTTTGTAATGATATAAATGTTGAACCTCACAGATTCCCGACTAAAGTTGCCTTTGTTCAGTATCCCAGCAAATCCTTTCGAGCATTCAATACTCTTGCAGTCATTACAGGGTATCTGCACACAGCCCCTCTCTCTCTCTCTCCCTCTCTCTCTCGCCTGCCTTGCAGAGTTTTAATCAGACAATGGCTCAGGCGAAACTGTGCTCTATGGAATGGATTTTGAGGTTTACCAGCTCTGCCACCTGACCTGACTCCACCTGACTCCACCTGACTCTGTCCCCCACTTGGCTGCCTGGTTGCTGGCACTTTCTTAGCTTGCCGCAGAATTATGTTGATTGGCAGCAATTTGTCATAACGTGAAATTAGTTTGTTGTCGTAACAAGCGCCGCGCGTTTAACGGCATTTGCCATTTGGCACAGGCAACGCCCCGCCCCACCTCCGCGCAGCCCATCAGCGAACGCCCACACAGCAAAATATGTCGATAAAAACAAACAAATTAACATTAAATGAAAAGATTAAGTGTTTAAGTTTGCAGTTGCTCGTTGGATTCCCTTCCGTTCCGTTCCGTTCCGTTCCCTTTGCTGTCGCTGTCCTTTTGGCAGTCGACTTCATGAAGGCCTAGCCCATTTTGAGGTTATGTAATTGGCCAGTTGTGGTTGCCACACTGTCAGACTGTTATGGGGTTGCCACTCTGCTTAGATAATAGCTAATAGATAGTAGATAATAGATAATAGATAATAGATAATAGATAATAGATAATAGATAATAGATAATAGATAATAGATAATAGATAATAGATAATAGATAATAGATAATAGATAATAGATAATAGATAATAGATAATAGATAATAGATAATAGATAATAGATAATAGATAATAGATAATAGATAATAGATAATAGATAATAGATAATAGATAATAGATAATAGATAATAGATAATAGATAATAGATAATAGATAATAGATAATAGATAATAGATAATAGATAATAGATAATAGATAATAGATAATAGATAATAGATAATAGATAATAGATAATAGATAATAGATAATAGATAATAGATAATAGATAATAGATAATAGATAATAGATAATAGATAATAGATAATAGATAATAGATAATAGATAATAGATAATAGATAATAGATAATAGATAATAGATAATAGATAATAGATAATAGATAATAGATAATAGATAATAGATAATAGATAATAGATAATAGATAATAGATAATAGATAATAGATAATAGATAATAGATAATAGATAATAGATAATAGATAACATCTCAAGTCAATGATATCCATGACAGGTATACACAGGTAGCTAATGAGGCATTAGCTAGAACATAGCTCATGCATGTTGCATGCACGTGGTTGCATAACCAACATAAGCTTACATAATTAATGAACTAGTAAATTGGCTGCAAGGAGGCGAGGCACTGGCTAATCCCATAAGCAGCCCTGGGCAAGCAGCTGGTCGTGCACAGTTCGCCGCAATTTCTAATCTTGCAACTGCACTCGGTTCGGTCTCGGTCTCGGTCTCGGATCTGATAGACTTGAGGTGTTTTGCCTGCCAGCTTAGGGCTCACTTTGCTCTTGTGCAAAATTCAATTCTCTTTCTTGCTGCTGCTCCTCTGTTGGCTTTCAGCCGTTGCGGTCTGCAAAGTTAGAAACAGCAGCTTCCTCTGCCACGGCTGCTGCTGCTGCTGCTGCTTCTGTTTGCTCTGCTTAATTAATGCAAAACCGTCGCTGACAAACGGCCAGCGGCGGTCGCCATAGCCGGAAGTAGAACAATTTTAGGGCTATTTAACTTTGGCCAGCCAGCGAGTTGATAGCCAGAGGAGCCACAAGAGCCAGTTGCCAGTTGGCAGTTGGCCACGCTTAGTTAGCAATAGTTTCACAGCAAATTAAGAAAAGGTTGGCCCGGCCATACGCCCACCCACACACACACACAGCAGCAGCAGCAGCTGTTTAAGCCTGTGCCTTGTCTACGTTTGTCGCATCCAAAATTTGTGGCGACACTTTCTATGCAAATTGCAGCTGCCCAGACCCAAAAGTTCTACACATGCCCAGAAGGTACAGTTAGCGCAGCGGAAATACAGTTAGGCACACACACAGAGATAGAGAGAGAGGGAGAGAGGGAGAGAGGGAGAGAGACTGCTCTGCTGAATAGCGAGAGTTTTTGGGGCAAACTCGCATAAATCTTTGCTTTACACAATGTTGGCGGGTCAGCTACTGTCGCTGCAGACGCTGCAGTCGCTGTCGGCGCTGACGTCGACGTTGCAGTTGAAAGTTACTTGCAGAGCAGCTGCTTAAAGCACGCGTGTGTGTGTGTGAAGGCAAAGTACACAAAGTACGAACATATTGTCTAAAGCACATAAGTCAGCTGCTGCACTTGCCACGTGTGATACCCTATAAAAAAGGCAAGCAAAGAGGCTGTTGCTACTACTTGAGCAGGACACTGCACTTAAATGTGCTCAATATATAGAGCAGCTATTCTGTAGAATAGAATAGAATTTAGCAATAAAGCAGCTGTTTTCTAGTGTATTTAGCTTTTTCTTAGCTTAAGTCACAGGGTAGCTGCACGTTCAGCAGCCTTGCGTATGCCATGCTGCTAGACTCTAGTTTAGTTTAGTCAATTGCAAACATAATTAATGTTGGCGATGGCCACTCGAAATTTATGCGCCATAAGTTGGCCCCCAAGTGTGTGGCAGCATAAATTGCAGCAGTTGTTGGCAGGTTGCTGCTGCTGCTGCTGCTGGCTGGCTGGCAATTTCCATAATAGCCAAATTACAGCTGCTGCCAATGGCTGACAAATTTTTACAATTGACAAACGGCCAAACGGGCAAACGAGCCAATGTCCAATTGTCCAATTGGCATGTCCAATTGGGAAATGCGCAATTGCCAATTGGCAGAGTGGGTTGACGCCTGGCCTGGCCAAGCGCAACTCAACTCAACTCAAGTCAAGTCAAGTCGAGTAGCGCGTGTGACAATTTAAACGCCCATTTGCTCAACCCAAAAAAACAAAAAAAGAGAATTGTAAAAAATAAATAAAGAATGAATTTTTCGTTTGTCGGATGAGAAAATTACAAAATTTCATGTGACACTTTGAGCAGCATTGCCAATTGCAGAACAGTCGAGAAGGAAATTACAACAAGCAGCAGCAGCAGCAGAGGTAGAAGCAGCTGAAGTAGTAGACGAACAAGAGGAAGCAGCAGACGCAGCAGACGCAGCAGAAGAGTTGTCGTTCGAGGAATCGAAGCGGAGAGAGCTGAAAGCTGAGAATTGTCTCGTGATGAGCGACGACGACAAATCCTGCATATCAAGCAGGCAGTCGAAATTTTATGAATGAAATGAAGAAAAAACACTGAGAGAGGGGGTAAACAAGAGATGGAGCAAATACCCTGTAATTGATTAAGTATGTATTGAGAGGGTATAATGGAATTGGAAAAGAGAATAGTAGCATAGAAATGGAAAAGGAGAGAGAGAGAGAGAGAGAGAGAGAGAGAGAGAGAGAGAGAGAGGGGGGAGAGAGAGAGAGAGAGAGGGGGAGAGAGAGAGAGAGGTAGAAACGCAGAGTTAAATAGGACGAGAGAAAGAGAGAGTGGGAGGAAGATAAACATAATGAAGAGAAAAGGAGAGCAACACAGAGATAGATAGAGTTAAATAGTTAATACATTGAAGGAGAGATAGACATAAAGAGAAAGAGATAGAGAGAGATAGATAGAGAGAGAGATAGATAGAGAGAGAGATAGATAGATAGAGAGAGAGAGAGAGAGAAAGACAGAGGAAGGCTGAGTTAAATAGGAAGAGAAAGAGAGAGCAACGCAGAGATAGAGTTAGATAGTTAATAGAAAGAGATATTAAGAGAGAAGAAGAGAAATAAAAGAGGGAAAGAAAATGAAAGAGAGAGAGAAAGACAGAAAGAAAGGCAGAGTTAAATAGGACGAGAGAGAGAGAGAGAGAGAGAAAGCAAATAAACATAAGGAAGAGAAAAAGAGAGAAATGCAGAGATAGTGTTAGATAGTTAATACAAAGAGATAGCAAGAGAGAGGAAGAGAAATGAAAAGAGGAAAAGAGAATGTTACAGAAGAGTTGAGCGAGAGAGAGAGAGAGAGAGAAAGAAAGAAAGAAGGGCAGAGGAAGGCACAATTAATTAAGGAGAGAGAGAGAGAGAGCAACGGAGAGATAGAGTTAGATAGTTAATACAAAGGGATATTAAGAGAGAAAAAGAGAAATAGAAAGAGGAAAAGATAATGTTATAGAAGAGTAACATAGAATGATGGATTCTTGTAGAAGAGAAGATATTTGCTAAGAATTACACAGAAGCGAATGAAAGAGAGAGGGTGAGAGAGAGAGAGAGTGAGTGAGATATCGATCAAATACCCTGGAATTATGAAAAGTATGCTCAAGCGCTAATAACAATTAAAAGGCAAGAAGCAGAGACATGCATATGTATAAACTTAACAACATAGAGAATGAACGAAAAATATAAACCCTGAATACCCTGTAAAGTTGAGCTTCAGTGTGTTAAGTTGTGTTTAAGGCGTTTCAGAGATAGCAGTAGAAATAGGCAGGTATATATGCCCTATATTGTGGAAGACATCGATACATACCCTATATTACTATGATACAAATTATATGATAAATATATGCTGCTGTTACGGGGATTGAAAGTACATTACAACTAGTCATCTGCTTAGTACTGCCCATCTCTATTCGTGTAAATTACGATTACAAAGCGCTCTCTGCCTCTCTCAGTGTACAGGGTATGTGGCAGTCGTAGCCAATGCAAGTGCTTAGGCGCTGCTCTGGGACAGATCTTATCGCTAGAGTCGCGTTCACACCATCAACACGTAAGTCAGCGCCTACCTAGACGAGGGTCGCTGACACGCGCACGACAGATCACAACACTTCAATTTTGGTGTGGCAAGGCAGTGGAGGGGCGCCTAGGCGGGGCCAGGTGCGGGGATCGCTAGATCGTGACAACAAGTGCCTCCAATTGACACAATGAACGGCGACGTGAACAATAGAGCTGCGCAGACAATCGCCTCATTAATTGTCCTTCAACTCTGCTTCCCAGAAAGTTTCACTCGAGCGACACACTCCATAGACTCTCTAGACAGTGGCTATAGCTCGCACGTACAGCAAGGGAATGAATGTCGAACAGCGAGCATAGAGCATTGAAGCAATATGCATGAGTAGCTGACAAAGAAAAGATTTGTTTTGATCTAGGCAATCCTAGGAAATGGGCAGTTAGAAAAGTTGTTGTAATTGAAAGTGGAAATGGAAATGAAATAGTTCTAATGGAGAGCAATGAGAATATGGAATGGAGCTAAAGCAAGAGATGCTCAGACTCAGACTCAGACCCAGAGTGAGTTAGGTTAACTTAAGTAGAGTCGGGCTGAGCTTAGAAGATCTACGAACAGGGTTATGAAAGAGTTTCTAAGTAGCTCTAAGCTCAGTTTTGGCAATTTATGTGCTTGGCCTTGTTGAATAGAATATAAAAAGAAGAGGAAGAAGCAGCTGCTTGAGAACTTCTTATAGATCTTATAGAATTCCGAGCTGACTCCTGCGCTCTTGAAGTCACTCAAGTCAGAGTCGAAGTGGACTAGAAAGTCAGCTTGAAGCTGCAGGCAAACATGTTAATTCAATCAGTCAATCAAGTGATTGAACTATGGCAAATAAAGTGTGAAATATCATTTGCTAACTGTTCAATGAGCTGAAGCGAATCAGCCAAAAAACTGAAGAGGGAAAACAAACTTTTCCCTTGATTGATGACAAACTCAATGGCTGAATAAAAACTTGTTGCAGGTGCTGGAAATGACCTTTTCAGGCATTGAGTAAATAAGTTACAAAACTTTCGAGTTGGATCAACAGCAGCAGCTGCAACGGCAGAGAGTGCAGTTGATAAGCGCCTCAAGTTAGGCAACAGTTTAGCTTAGATGACACACTCGAGCAGCAGCAGCAGCAGCAGCAGCGCGCACAGTGGTTGCGCTTGCATGGAGAGAGCGCTCAAAAATGATTCTAATTGAGCTAACGAGTTGAAAGTTTTTTTTATTTTATAATAAGACATTAGGAACAGAGTTGTACAAAAGAGGAAAAAACAAATATTAATACAACTCGTATAAATGCGCTGTAGAGTTTAAGACAAAAGCTGCAATACAAAAAAAAAAAAAAATACAATTCAAGCAAAAAGAAGTAAGAAAGCTGAAGTCGAGACTGCTCAACAACGAAATCCGCTGAGCCTTTCTTCGAACGAATCATATTCCAAGAATGCTTCGTTTCGATTCTCCACGCTTAACAAACTATATATGCAAAAACACTCACACACACACGCTGATCTATGCTTATGCGCCTGTGTGTGTGCGAGCATTGCAAGCGTCTTGCTGTCTTGCTGCGTCTCTTGCTGGGCCGCGTGGATTTTGCTGTCATAACTTCTTTGATTCATAATTCTGTTTCTAGATGGACAATTGTATTCATCTCTTCAGATTATGATCATGTCATTCATATCTATATGTTAAACTAAACTGCATGTCTTTAGTATTTGAAATGCATTTTTTACACATTTTGGGGTGTGGGATGGAATTAGGGAGCGGAATTCAAAATCTGACAAAAACCGAAATTGTATTAAATTAGTATCTATATATATGCAAAAGACTTGGAGGCTCTAACTCTTAAGATGAATTAAATATAATTTTATAACTGATTCTTGATATATACGTTTATCGATAACTCTGGAAATATACAAGTTATCGAGTTTCAGAAACAAACTCGTACTGCGCGTGCAATATGCGGAGCTAGCACAAAAATAATGAACTCTCTAGCTCTTATATCTTCGGAAATCGACGCGTTCAAACATACGGACGGACGGACGGACGCACGAACAGACGGACATGGCTATATCGACTCAGCTCGTCACCCTGATCAAGAATATATATACTTTATGGTTTCGAGACAATATTTGTGTGTTTTGTCCAAATAGTTGGTGATGGATTTTTCCATGTTTGGCCTATGGGCGCAACCACTGTGCAGCGGCAGACAGATCAAGAGAGAGAGGGTGGGAGAGAGAGAGAGAGAGGGAGGCATGCACACTCGGAGTGTCAAGTGTGGAGCACTCGACAAGTTGCATTGAAAATAAATGTCTTAACATTTCACACCTGTGCGAAGATTGTTGTCGAATATGTTGATGAAGCTGTGGCTGTGGCTGTTGCTGTTGGCTAGAGATGAACTAGCTGCCACAGCAAGTGGCATGTAGCATGCGGCAAGTGGCAAGTGGCAATTGGGAAGTGGCTCTCTGGCCGATTATCGCAAGGCAGTAAAAATGCGAACTCAAGCCGTCTTTTCCTTTCGAGACATCAAAGCAAGTTGCACAAATTAAGCTAAACAAAACCAGGCAACACACAGACAGGTGTGTGTGTGTGTGCGTGTGTGTGTGTGTGTGTGTGTGTGTGTGTGTGTGTGTGTGTGTGTGTGTGTGTGTGTGTGTGTGTGTTTTGTCGGCATTCTTTTAAAGTATGTTTCGCTCTTCTTTGGCTGCTTTTTAGCTTGCAACTTTGCCTCGAGTTGCAGCAGCAACAGCGGCACCAGCTGAAGATGACTCTGCCCCACTTAAGTGCACACACACACACACACACACACACACACACACACACACACACTTGTAGCTATAGCTATTCCCCCTGTTTCAGCGTGAAAGTAACTGCACAGCTTTTTCATTTCCTTCGCTTCTACACTTTTTTTTTTTGCTTGTTGCAACTTTGCCGCCTTTTGCTTGCCACAAGCCTTGGCGCGCAGGAGGCAAAGGCAAGGTTTGATGTGCGCCTGCAGAGGGCAGCTTCATTTAGATGCAGCTTCGCTCTAGCTGCCCTCTGGCCCTACTTACTGCTTAGCTACCCCCCACATTGCTGGCCCCATCTCGGCACAGCTAGCCACAAAATCATATCAAGTCGAGCAACTTTTTAATAGAGAGGAAGCCAATGCTAATTGGAAAGTGTCCAATAAGAGAAAACTTTAAGAGCTGCACAGACCATGGAGAACTGCTTAAAGGCTCAGCCTGGGCTCGGCCTCTGCCACTGCTAGATATATGCTTATTGATTCGCCACTGCCAAAAATTTGTGTAATAAAGTCTCGATTACAGGGCAGATTTTAGCAGCTGCGTTGGGCAGGTGGTGTACAGGTGCAAACGCCTAACGTGAACAGCTAGGACATTGCCAGCTCGAGCTTTTGGCCAAAACACTTTTGAAATTGTGAAAATATGTTGGCAAAACTTTGGGCTGGGGCAGCCAAGCTCATGCATATGCATACAGCTACAGCTACAGCTACAGCTACAGCCACACAGGTACAGGTAGGCATCGATATGTTAAATGCTAAAACTACTTTTCCATTCGGATTTCAGTTTCAATTTGAATTTGAATTTGAATTTAAATTTGAATTTCGACTCTAATTTGAATTTGTATCTGAATTTGAATTTGAATTTTGAATTTGTGGCAAAAGTGTTTGATATGCAATTTGTTAGCACATTTCCACAAACTGGGCCAAAATGTTTATTATTAAATTCCAATTGCTTGATTTTTGGCAGCAACAACAACTCGATTTTAGACCATTTCTCAGCTGTGTGTGTGTGTGTGTGTGTGGGTGGGGGGCGTGGCTTGTGGCAGGAAATGATGTGCGCTGTCTGCATATTATATAATATTAGAAGACGTTCAAGCCAAGCGCTGGCACTTCGAATACCCTGTAATGCTATGGAGCAGAACTATCGATAAACGATTCATCTATAACTCGAGAAGTTAGCTAACTTTATATAATCGCATATTTTGAAAGGCTTTGCTCGAACTACGATTTATCGATAAATGATATATGCAATCAAGTCTAACCTTCTTTTCATCCGACATCGATTGACTTACACTTTTGACTTGCATAGTATGATCAGCATAGATGATTTGTTAGTTATCTTTATCCTATGCTTATTTTAGCGTTATCGATAAGTTATCGATAAGATAAGAATGTGAAAGTAAAAGTAGCAAATGCTATATCATTATATATATGAATAAAAATAGTTGAACTGGCTCTTTTTCTTCTACTTCAAATATCGATACCTATCGATAATCAAGCATCTTGATTTATTTGTGAAAGTAAAAGTAACAAATGCTATATCATTATATATATGAATAAAAATAGTTGAACTGGCTCTTTTTCTACTACTTCAAATATCGATAACTATCGATAAACAAGCATCTTGATTTATTTAATTTCAAAAGGCTTACCTGCTTTAAAGTCAAATGCCATTTACCTGTTTCAAATATCTGAATATGTATATAAATCGCATTACACATTTATTATCGATAAATATCGTTATATTAACTATATTAACTTTCAGTAGAAAAGTGTTGACTCTACTTGTAAATCAATTGCGTACACCAACTTATTTATTTGTACATTAATTATTTCTTTATCGATAAATATCGATTGGCATTTACTGAGACTTTTTCAATATACAAGATTTGAGCTCACTTCAGAGTAGCTTATCATACACATACTTCATGGCTCTGACATATTGAGTGACACACTTATCATACCCCATCTCTGCATTAATATGCTCAACAACAACAACAACAACAACAACAACAACGACGATGACGAGAATCTACAACAAGCACGCATTGTTAGTAATATAATAAAAAGTGCGGGCTGGCTAACAAAAATGAAATGGCCTGGAAAACTGGACACTCTCGATGGGGTCGTTTTGGGCCGCTGTAGGCTGAGAGTGCGTGCATAAAGCATTTTCTTATTGCAACAAACAAACAAGCGGCAGCAACAACAACAACAACAATCAACAAACAACATTCAAGCAACAACAACGTGAGCTGGGCACAATGGAAAATCATGCAAATTTTGCTGCCAGCCAAGGCATGTTGCTGCTGCTGCTGCTGCTGCTGTCGTTGTTGTTGTTGTTGTTGTCGAAACTAATGGGGCACAATGTGTCCACACTGTATGGACGCACATGCCAGTCACAGCCCCCAACCTCACAGAGAGCGCCGCCCCCATGCGCCGCCCCTCGGGCAGCTGGCCTTTAACATCAGCTAAATCATCTGTAAATGCGGGCTTACGGGCACTCTCGACCAGGACCTACAGCAGGACCTCGTTTTCGTCCTCTGTCTGGACCATCACAATACACACACACACACTCGCACACACACACTCGCACACACACACTCGCACACACATGCGCTCGCATTACGCATGTGGGGCGTGGAGTTGGAGGCTTGGTCAAACGTGGCTGCTGCCGCTTGCTCTGCAGCCGTTGCAGGCGAGAAAATTAAATTGGCCAAAAGTTGAATCCATAACTTTTGGCTATGAGCAGAACACACACACACACACACACACACACACACGCGCACACACATGTACACAGTCTGCGTCGCCTGCAAAAATTGAGTGTAGCGAACGCAGCCAAAAGGCGTGGAGGGCGCTTATCAAAGACAGGAGCTGAGCGGGGCTTGGGGTAGCTTCAGCGTAGCTTGCTCTGCTGAGAGGGAGGGTGCGGGGGCTGTGCTGGGTCTAGCGAGTCAGTCAGCCATTTTGTTTGTCTGCAGCCGAAGAGCAAGCGGCCAAAAACGGTTTGTAAAATGCAATTGGCTAATAAGTGTGCGTCCACTGTCGACGAGCCTCGACTAAAAAAGGGCCCGCAAATCGAGTGCTCGACGGGGCAGCATCGAATTGCAGCTGGAAGCTGGTAAATGACTTTGCAAATAGATTTAGGCCCGTTGGCTCGGGCTGTGTGTAATACCAATTTTCGATAGGCAACAATCGATGACAGGCGCACGCACACACTGCGCCATCGATAAATGCAATAAATTTGAATCGATTTATCGATACATTGTCTTCAAACATTTCTTCGCTATTTGAATTTTAGTCTTGCTAGTATCGCTGATAGATTAAAATTGGACTATCGATAAATTATCGTTTCTTTGACTATGATATGAAGAATATGACATGAAAATCGATTCGCAAAGCTCCTTTTGTATACTTATCGGTTTTCGCTTCCCTTCTCCTCTTCTCCTATAATTTTATCCCCATCTCTCCACCTTTCTCTTTCTCTCTCCCTCTCTCTATCATACTCTATCTTTCTCTCTATCTCTTACTCCATATCTCTCTCTCTCTCGTTTTCACACATTATGTCACTATCTTGATTTATCTCTCCTTCCTTGTCTCACTTTCTCTTATTATCTTCCTTTCGCGCGCCTTCTTTCTATTGTTTTCCCTCTCCCGTGCACTTTCTCTTTTTATAATCCACTCTTTCGCTTCTCTCCCACCTCTCTTTCACTTTCCCTTTTTAGTATTTCTCTCTCTCTCTCGCTCTCTCTCCCATTTTCTGTTCCTAAATGTATAACTATTTCATCATAATAAAACAACCTCGACTCTATGCCGAAATATTCGAGGGGCTGTTGCGTGAAATATCTTTGAAAGTATGCTCGAGCCCGAGTCTCCCCTGGCGAGGCATTCCGCCCGCCCCTCGCGGAGCATATTTTGCTGGAGTGCTGGCCAACTTTGCGCTCAAGGGTAACCCGAATAGTTCATATTGCAATTCGCTCCATTTTGGGTCAGTCTAATAAACCGACCGTTCAGCCAGCTACTCCCAAACTTGCAGTGTGTGTGTGTGTGTGTGTGTGTGTGTGTCCTGCTCGTGCTCCTGCCTGTGACTGTGTTGTTTGTATGATTTTCTGCTTAAAAGCCAACAGCAACCAGGCAGCAGCACAACTGCGTGAGGGAAGAGTTTCGGATGGCTTGGCTAGGGATTTTGGGGCTTTGGTTGCGTTATGTGTGTATGCCTGTGTGTGTGTGTGTGTGTGTGTGTGTGTACCTCTGTTTCGGGCCTTGTTGTGTTTGTTGTTGCCTTGTTGACTGGAAAATATGACCGCCAGCTGTTTGCTGTGTCCCTCTTCCCCAGCTCGCGTTACCTCCCCCATCAGCCCTCTCGGTACACACACAGCGTCAAATTTATGCACTACTGCGCCCAGCTCTGAGTCTGGGCAAGTTTTTTTTGCTTTTATCAAGCTGGACACAGGACCCTTCGCTGCCCTATCTGACCACCCACACGGGCACACCCCCTTTGCACATGTCAACCTGGTTAAGTCTCTTAGCGATTTTTGTTTCTTTCTCTCTCTCTTTTTTTTTGTTTCATTTTTCGCTGACCAAACTCGTAATTCACATGGGTCCATCAGTTGCATGCCCCTTGGCCCGTTAGCCTTCGTTCTGCCGAGCCAAACGGCAAATTAGTCGCATCTTACGATGGCGCCATCTGTTAGCCGGCGTACGCAGCAGTGACACGTGCAGTGGCGCCATCTATCGGCCAGTGTCCGAAACGCATTTCTTATAGTATTTATTTGCGTCTAAGCCGAAGGCAATCAAAGTGCAGCAGCGCGACAGCTACGCTGTTGTTGTTGCTGCTAAGGGTTGTTTTGCTCATCCTCCTATCATTAGTCTGCAGATCAAAAAAACAACTCTCTCTCTCTCTCTCTCTCTCTCTCCCTCTCGTTCTCTCTTTGTAACTCTTTTCAATAGCTCACTCAATTTAGCAAATATCCCGTTTAACTGATATTTGCCATGATCTACTGCAGGAGCAATGCTCTGTTAGAGAAGCGCGCTGCTGCTCTGCCCACTCTGCATGCTGCGCTGCCTAACGGTCATGTGTGTCAGCATTGGCCAAGTGCCGGTCGAAGACAACGACGACAGCGACGACACCAACAACACACACACACACATACAGAGTCGTGCGACTGACACACAGCCAGACAAGCGTGAGCGAGGGTTGGTTTCAAATAAAATAAACACACTCAGATAGTGAGAGCGAGAGCGAGAGCGAGTAAACCAAAGTGAGCGCGCGTGAGCGAGAGCGCACGCTATTTGAGCGCAGCAGTCGCTGGCTCTGCCGCTGTCGCCGTTGCCGTCGCTGCCGTGGTGAGTTTGTTGAGACGCCAACGCCGGCAATTTTCGTTTTTGTCACCACCAAAACAGAGCGCGCGCGTTTTGTTATGCTCATTGTTATTGTTGCTGTTGTTGTTGTTTTTGTTGACAACGTGCACGCTGGCATCGGCGTCGGCAGCGCCGTCGTCGTCAGCATTGTCTCTCTTGCTATGTGCGTGTGTGTGTGCGCAACGTGACAAAATGGTGAATTTGTGTCGTTGTCCTCTGCCGTTTTACATGGCGTTTTCTAATAAAATGGCAGCGTCACAGCTGTCAAACTGTCTGACAGCGGGACAGACGGACACACTGACTGCTCTTGCCATATGCTCATGTAAAGTGTGTAGGTGTATGCGTGTGTGTGTGTGTGTGTGTATGAGTGTGCACGTTATCTGTAGTGTTGAGTTGCTTTGCTTTTTGTCTCGCTGCTGCTGCTGCTTCTTCTTGTTCTTCTTCTTGTTTTAATTTGGCTCGCCTCGTGTCAACCGTCGTCAGCTACAGCGGCAGCCATTGCTATTGCTATTGTCGTTGACGTCGTCGTCGTCGTTGTTGTTCTTATTGTTGTTGTTGTTGTTGTTTTTGCATTGGCGTTGGCGTTGTCGCCTGAGGGTGAAAAAAAACCATTGGAGCAGACACACAAACACGCAGGCATACTTACATACAAACAGATCTATGTACATATATACATATATAATAGATATGCATATATACACACACACACACACATACATATATGTATACATGATATACATACTTATATACTTCTACACTATAGTTAACGCTTGCGAATTGTTATAAGATTCATTACATTTATTGTGTTTACTGTTAACACACGCACACACACTTACGCACACACACACAGTCGCAGACATTTTCTGACACTAATTGAAATACTTTTATCAGTTTTACGTTAGCTGCGCAACAACAACAAAAACTTCATAATGATTTGACCAAAATGTGTTTTGTTGAGTATTGCCGCAGGGTAGCTACTGCCGCAGTTGCTGCTGCGGCTGCTGCTAATGATGATGTTGATAATGATGATGATGATGATGATGATATGATCTAAGGGCTGTCTGGAGCGCGTTTACTTTCATTTCATTTTCTGCTTTTTGTTATTTGCGCCTGATTGCGCAATTTGTTAGCCCAGTCAGCTGTAAGAGAGCCTCGACTTGAATCAAAAACGAATACAAATGCGTCTATAACAAACAGTATGAGAACGAACACAAATGCGAATGCGAATGCGAATGCGAATGCGAATGCGATTCGTAGGGACTGCATGTCCAGCTAGCCATTGAGCTGGTTAACCGGATCAGGAAAGTGAAAGCGTTTCGCATAGCATTCACCGACTCAGGCACTCAGTCAGTCGGTCAATCAGTCAACTGACTGCCCATCAGCCAAAGATTTCATATGTCTAATTGCCAATGCGTTTATCAGTCAAACAATCAGCGAAACACCAGTTCAGCATAGACACTCGCTATAGAGTCAAACAACTACTATCTGAGCTGTCAGTCAGTCAGTTTTGTCAATCAGCTCACGTCTCAATCTGTCATTTAGGCAACCAGTCCATTAATCAATTTGTCATGCTACATTTTCATCAATCAGTTAATTAATCTATCAACTGTTTTCACAGTGAGTCAGCCAAATCTATCTATCAATCAGCTCAATCAAATTCCACTAATCAATCATCTCATTCGTCGAGTCAATCATTGCTATTCGCTCACTCAGTGCCATCAATCAATTGTAGTAAGTTTTCTAATCGATAAGTGAGGCGATTATTAGCTTTACCGACCATAAGCCTGTTTCATCATTCATTCAGTCAAGCATTACATAGACCTCAGCCTATCATCATTGGGTTTTTACTCTCAATCACTCCTTAAGCTTGAGTTAGACTTCATGGTCTGAGTTCTAACAGTCGCTCAAGCATCAGTAAGTCCATCAATCACTACATCAATCAGTACGTCAATCAGAACATCAATTATGTTAATGTAGTAGATGCTTGACTGACTTGATCTGGAGTCTAGCAGTCGCTCAAGCATCTGCCAGTCCATCAATCCGTTCATCAATCGGAACATCAGTTTGTCCATCAATCACTGTCAATCTAGTAGATGCTTGATCAACTTGATGATCCGCTGTCTAACAGCCGCTCAAATATTAATCACTCAATTGATCAGTCCATCAATCACTCCATCAATCAGCACATCAGTCATTAAGTTCAGGTCATGCAGTCTCTCAATCCTTCATTCAGTCCATCAATCACTCCATCAATCAGCACATCAGTCATTAAGTTCAGGTCATGCAGTCTCTTAATCATTCACTCTCACTCCCTCAACAATATGTCAGTTAGAGTTTATCCTTGACTATAGCTAAATCGTATCACAAGGTCTTACAATCAATGCTCAATCACTCAATCGTCGCTTTAGCCACAGTTTTGGGCTTCATTTTGGCCGGCTTTAACATTTAACGTGAATTACTTTTGCGTGCTATTAAAATTGCATTGGCTCATCGCACATGCTGCACATCCTGGATGTCCTGGATGTCGACCAGGATGTCCTGGACGCTTGACCCAAACGTGTTAAATATTTCAATTTCAAATCCAATTCTATGCTATTCTAATAACCAAATCCAAATGCATGCAATTTTCATGGCCAGTTGCTGGCCATAACTGAAAACCCCAAAACAACTTTGTCCCCTCTCTCTCTCCCTTTCTCTCTCTCTCTCTCTCTAACAGCCACTGTGAAATTTGATGTTTGCAAATATTTTATCTTCTGTTTATTTGATAGTCATCATATTGCAGTCCGTTTCTCTCGCTCCATTGACTGCACGCTTTTAATTCACTCAATCATTTTTTTTTTTTTTTGTATTTAGCTTTTTATGTTCGTGTTTTTCTTATTTAAACATTGAGAATTTGTGCATTTGCATGGAATGGCCACAGAGTAAGCACAAATCACTCCAAATTTAGCACTCGAACTGAAATTTGCAAATTTTGCCACAGCTCTCGCACCCCATTGCGTGCCCATAAGCCGGGCCAGAATTAACAGGAAAAAAAAAGGAGGTAAAAGAGAATAGTTAGAAATGTAGCCAAAGACTATCAGATAAAAGGTAAATATTTATATATTTCGAATTTTGTTTTTGGTCTTTGTAAAATTTATCAAAATATTCATATAAAAATTTAATGTTTTGCGAAGCTTTCCATTCGAATTTCAATTCATTTTGCTGCATAACTGTCGCAAAACAAAATTCAGCTCATTTTTTCTCGTTTATTTGCAAGATAAAGTTTAGATTTCACATTTCTAAATTAAACTGAAACATCAGCTAAGCAGAGAAAAAAATGAACAAAAGTTTAATTGGAATAATTAGAAACTATTTTCATAAAGGTCGGAATCTGTTTGAGCAATTGCAGCTGCAGCTGCCCTTGCAGTTGCCATGTTGCGTGTCCTTATCTGCTGCTTAGTCAAAGGGGGAAAACATACACATGTGAAAAATACAAAATGGAAACAAATGAAAATGAAAATGAAAATGAAAATGTGAAATGTGAAATGTAAAATGTGTAATGCATGTAGAAGGCGCACTTATAGGCTTGCCCAACTAGCAAATGCTCTGCGAGCGGGTTTCCAATAATAGAAGAGCAGCAGACAAAGGGCAATGCTTGCTCCCTCTATAGGCAATTCGCATAAGTGAAATGGCATATCAATTGAATTGAGGCTGAGTTAAATTCACATACGCAAAGAGTTAGCTGCTGAGAGCGCATTGTAATATGACTATTATCATTGTAGCAGAGTCGCAGATTCCTCTTTCTATTCCATTCTTAAGTGCAGATCTATTTATGCCTTATTCTATTGCTGGAAGATAGATTCTAGCTTGAAGATGCTTTGGCTGAGCTGTTGAGAGATCTGGAACTGCAGGGACAGCAATTAGTTTTATCTGGATCTGTGTCGCTCAAGTCGTAGGCATTAGATTATTATATATTATATTAGAATATTACATATATTATATATAAGAAAAAACGTATTATTCAAAGCTCAATCAGTTTATTGAACGCTATTATAATGAAATTTAAAAAATATATATTGAATTCAAATATTGATCTAAAATAATCGACTTCAGCTTGTTACTGAGCAAGTCTTTCAGTTTCTCCTGGAAAATACGTGGATTAAGATAAAACATGCAAAATTTCTCTAGCCTCGCTCTGCCTAAGACATTTACATTCCCAACCAATATACCCGACTTTCCTTTGATTAATGGACATAAAAATGTCTAAATTTAATTCATTTCATGATATTGCCTTGGTGTTTGCTTAGCAGTGACTTTGACAGATATCACAAGGAATTAAGCTCAATTAAAACTGAGCCGAGGCTTTGAGCAACATTTTTATTTGCATAAAAAGTTACATAACTTTCAATTATATCGAATGCAGCCGGGGATAGGCTTTAGAGCATCCTCTCAATTAGCAGTCAATTTAGAGTCTTCGAGTACTTGCAGCAGCTATAAAGCTCAGCCGAATGCAATTTTGGACTTAAAGTAAATCCCATTGAAAAGCGAAATTCGAAAATGCGAAATTCTAAACAAGGCGGTAGACAGGGGGCAGGGGGCAGGGGCCAGTGGGGCTGCAAAGTCCCCAGCGCACAAAAGTATGCAACATGTTTAAAAATTCAAGCGCTAAGCCACCCAAAAACTCAACGGCCAGCAAATAGGGGAAAAGAGTGCGAGGGAGAGAGTGCAGAGGAGTGGCTGCGGGGGGCCTAGGGGGAGCTGGGATAAAAATGCAAATTCCAAATAAATCAAATCAAACGCGCCGCGCGAGGTAACGAAGCGGCAGCAACACCAATGCGAACCGCCAATCGAGCAGCAGCTGAGGGGGGCATGTGGGGCGTGTGGGGCGTGGCATGTGCATGGCTAGCCTATTTGAACACTTTTTAAATATTTTATATTGGTTATTTCAGTGATTGTTTATCGCCAAATTGCCTGGAAGCACTTTAAAACGCTTCACAGAGCGCCAAAACCCAACTGAAGGCAAGTTTCAGACTTTTTGTTTTTTTAGAAATCCATTGCCCAGCTACTGAAATACCCGAACCAGTAATGGGAATGTGTATGGATACGGTAGTTGATGTAGATATACACGTGTATAATAATTTTGAGACTGGTTCCCTATATGAACTTTGTCTTGGATTTGGATTGAGCGAATGTTTACTAGGACAATTTTTAATTGCACTTTTGAGTTGTCAAAGATTATTGCAATTTTCATATTAATTACTAAATAATTTTACAGTCGCATATAAATATCTCAAACTGATATTTATATAGCCTTTACTTTCTTGTAATTCGCAAATAGTTTTAGCTGCTAACTTGACGTTAGCATATGCGCCGTAATGCAAAAGGAGCATAGGAAAATATCCTGTTATTTGTTTCTTCTTACAGATTCGACGTTTATATTCTCCAGCTCTCTCTCTCTCTCGCGCGCTCTCCCACTCGCTCTGTCTCTCTCACTCTCGCTCTCTTTCTCTCTCACTCTCGATCTCGCCCTCTCACACACACACATACACACAGTCCCTCTTTTTTACCTTTTCTTCCTATCATCTCCACTCCTTTCATTTTCTCTCTCTCTCTCTCTCTCTCTCAGTATATATGCAATTATTTTCTATCCCAATTCAATATATTCGAAATTCTAATCCCTAGTTTTTTCTACATTTTATCAACTGCAATCTATACAAAATTGGAGACTTCTTTGAATATATCAATATAGTTCTATCAATCTATCTATATCGTAATACTTCAATATCCATCTGGTGTTCTTATTCATATTCATATTCATAATCATATTCCTCTTCATATTCATATTCATATTCATACACATATTCATATTCATATTCATATTCCTATTCATATTCCTATTCATATTCCTATTCATATTCATATTCATATTCATACACATATTCATATTCATATTCATATTCCTATTCATATTCCTATTCATTTTCCAATTCATATTCATATTCATATTCATATTCATATTCATATGAACATTCATATTCATATTCATATACATATGCATATTCGTATTCATATTCATATTCATATTCATATACATATTCATATGCATATTCGTATTCATATGCATATTCGTATTCATATTCATATTCCTATTCATATTCCTATTCATATGCATATTCGTATTCATATACATATTCATATGCATATTCATATTCATATTCCTATACATATTCGTATTCATATTCATTTTCACATTCATATTCCTCTTCATATTCCTATTCATATTCATATTCCTCTTCATATTCATATTCATATTCATATTCCTCTTCATATTCATATTCATTTTCACATTCACATTCACATTCACATTCCTATTCCCGATCCACTTGGTTCACCCAAAGACATCTCTAGTCATAGAGAAATCTAATTAACTTTTTACATACATAACACATATAGTATATAGAGTACACTGATCACATGATATGCCCAATATTTGTTAGAGTTAGACTAGTGAATTCGTTTCTTCTATTTGGAATTTGACTTTTTGGCAAAGGGCAGATGGTTCATTGTTTCGGGTTTGCCGGGTATACGGCAACAGCAGCGCCCTCCAGCGTCATAAATACGCAACAAATGGCGTCGGAAGGGCAGAGCAGAGTGGGGGACTAGGCAAGAGAAGAGTATTAAAAATACAACTTGAACAACAACAATATAATACAACAATATTTGGTATTGTGTTCGCTTTGCCGTGCCATGGCTGCTGCCCCAGCCATGTGCATAACAATATTTTCTATGGGCAGTCCAGCATCAGCAACGACGGCCCCCCCCCCCCTTAGTGAGCATCCCTCTGCGCCCATGAGCTAGTGCGGGGTGTTTGGGGCTTCGGCTAGCCGCATTGGTCGACATCGGCATTCAGTTTCAGTTTCAACACTCACTGCCGTTACCCCACTCGCTCTCCCTCTCTCTCTCTCCCTCTCTCTCTCGCTCTTCGCATTTTCATTCGGGCTTTTGCACAATTTTCCGACTCTCGAGTTCATTGTGCATAGCCAAATATTTTTCACCATAAATTTCGCACGTCCATCAAAAATTGATTGGGCACCGAACCGTGAGCCTGCCACCTACACCTGCCACACACACACACACACGTGTGCACACCTGCCACACACTCACACACACACATACACTCTGTCTCCCTCTCTGTTAGAATTTTCAATTTTGTTGACTTGTTAAATATTTTCAACGCCGCAAGCAGCTCATGCATTGCATTTTCACTCAACTAACGGCGCATAATTGATGGATCTGTAGCATATATCTATCAAATATGAATATATATTTATATATAGAACATAAATATATTATATCTGCATATATAGCATATATGCATCTTGCCCCAAGCCCTCTTCAGTTGCACATTCTGCTTGAGCTCATGTGTGTCACGAGCAGCTCTCAATTAGCTCGTTTACAACTAAAGTCTTTCCACCTTCTCCTCCTCCTCCTCCTCCTCTGCCTCTACCCCTTTCTCTGCACCGCATCTTCCTCTTCTCCTTTTTTTTTACTATCAACTTTACATTTGATGCATTTATTAGCTGAAATGCCGAAGAGCATTTAAAGAGAAAAAAAGTGAAGGGAAAATGTCGCGTAAAGCAAAATACATAACTGGCCGAGCTCAGAGGCGTAGCGCGAATCGGCGTTGCTCGCGGGGGGGTCGGAAATGAAAGTTTGTTGTTGAGAATGTGACTAATATCGAGATACTCTGTAACGGCAAAAGCTTGGCTATTAGTTGAGTCTAAGCGTTAAGTGAGATGTAGTCAAAAAGCTGAAGCAATTGAACTGAATAAGAATAAAAATTAAAATATTCTCGATTGAGCATGATGCATCATCATATCTGTCCTACACAATGGGGTCTGCCTGGTCCGTCAATTGGTCCAGGATAAAATGCAACTTGCGGCCTCTTCAGAATAATTAGTCTTTAAGCACCAGTGTTTCGATTCATACTACTTTATTGTTTTAACAGCAAGCGCAGCTTGCACATTAGAGAGCGCATCTAAGTGCGAGCAGAGGGGGAGCGAAACTCCTATGCTCGCTCTTACAGCAATCTCAATTGCTCTGCACACTGGTTACAATCTTATTTATTAAAGTTTTTCAAAACAAAAAGGCATGTCTTCAAATGCCTCAACAATATCTATTCAGTTCTTTTTCAAATCGTGCCTGAAAACATTCTCACAAATCTAGCTGGAGCGAAAGTTGCACAATGAAAACTTTCAGTAATATCGAAACGAAACTGAAACTTAGCATCGGCATCTGTCTGTCTCTCTCTTTTCTCATTTTCTACCTCTCTTTCTGTTTCTACCTTTCTGACTTTATTTCTTTTCGCTATGAATCTTAACTCACTATCCATCCTTCTCTCACTTGGATTTGCGTCTCTTGACTCTAAGCGAGGAGAAAAGTTAAAGCTGCAGCTTTGCTCTTCGCTTTGATATACTTCTGTATAGAATTATAGAGATATTACAGATCTGCAAGAATACATTCATTTCTTACAGCATAGCACTGTACAGTAGTAAAGTGTTCTTGAAATACTGCACCCATTTCATTACTGTACAGTATTGTCCAGTGTGCAGAAGAATCGAGTACAACATTTCCACTGTCCCCAACTAGAGTGAGAACAGTAAAATGTAGTACACTTCGTGAGTGAGTACAATATTTGTCTCGTTCCTACACGTTGTACACCATATACAATTATGAGAACAGCATTTCTGTCATGTCTAACAGCTGACTTTATAAATTTGCAAGACTTAGACATGGCTGCTAAAGAGAACGGCGCGAACGAAATAAATTTTAATGCAAGTGTAAGTTTTTGTTAAAATAAAATGATATATTACTTATAAATGGGCGTGAGAGAGACGGCCAACTGTCGACACAGACAATTTGTACGACACTCTCTCACACCCATTTAAACTGTACACAAAACAGATGTACAGGGATTCATAATGAATGATTCATTTGCCCATTCGGATGCATTCATGCAGATGTCTAATATATATATTCTATATAACTATATAGACATATTACAAATCTATCTGTCAATGCCTATACCTTTGCTTTCCTTTCTTTCTCACTCAGTCAATATCTTGCTCTCTCTCTCTCTCTCTCTCTCTCTCTCTCTCTCTCTCTCTCTCTCTCTATCTGCATCTGTTAGAAACAGCCCATAATCTTCTAAAGAGCAACTCAGCATTTCTTTCCATGTAGCTCCTACAGCATTGCAGCTTTGCTCAAGTAAAAATCTGCCTCTCTCTCTCCCTCTCTCACCCTCTCTCCTCTTTCTATATTCATACCTCTCTATATTCATACCTTGCGTTAAGCGCTCCCCCTTTTTGGCGGACGTCTCTGCGTCAAGGCTCCACCAATAGCCGGGTGCAACGGCGTGCACTAATTTTATTGCCGAGTGCTTTTAGTGGGCATCCCAGGCTGGCGCAGTCAACCCCATTGGGGCTGGGGCTGAGGCTGGGGTTAGCTGCCGCTGAATCCAATGCGAAACTTCAGAGAGAGAAAAAGATGTCAACAGCACCAATTAGTTTGAAAAATTGGCATAAATGAAGCCCAAGGAAAATCGGGGCACGGCTGGCGGGGCGTGGCGAGATGTGGAGGATGTGGCGCTTCGGGTGCGGGCCAGGTAGGTGCCAAGCAGTGTGGGGCGTGGCAGTGTTGCATGCAACGGCAGCCATGTTGTTAATATAAATGTAGCGGCTGGTTAGCGAGCCAAGTGGCACTCAGCATCAAATTGTGAGCACCGCCCCAAGGCGAGCTAATGAGGAGCACAAAACCGCCAAGTGGAGCCAATTTAACTGCGTGCGTGTGTGTGTGTGTGTGTGTGTGCGACAATTCCTTGAATGGACTCTAGAAATCTGAAATCTGCAATCTGGAACTGAACGAACTAACGAAACACTCCAAATGTCAAATGGCAAATGTCAAATGTCAATTTGTTTGGCCACCCAAGTCAAGTGCCAGCCCCACCCACCACTTGCTGGTCATTAATTAAAATTGCACGAAATTTCGCCAAAGTGCGGACGTTCAATGAGCCAATGCCGCGATTGAAGCTGCCATTGAAAACCCAACTGCAAATCGGGTAGATTAGCTAACTAGCAGTGGGCGTGGCCATAAGGCTCTTAGCTAGAGAGGTGAGAGTTGTAGGAGTCTGATGAGATTTTGCTTCCTGGGCGAGCCCAACTGGCAGAGTCCTTCGCTTTGATACGCCTGAGACTCTCGTCAAGCTTGGCTATATTGAAGTTACAGGGTAACTGCTAGTCGAGCAGACTCGCCTTTGGGCTTGTTTTCAATTACCTAAGCTTGGCCCAAATGAAGAGAGAGAGAGAGAAAAAACAAAGAGTCAAAAGTCCAGAGGCCACTCAATAAAAATATTGTCAAGCATCAAAATGGCGGACATCTTGACAGCAGTGGCTAGGGTGGGGTGGGGTGGTGTATGGGGCTGTGGTGTGGTGTGGTGCTTGAGAGATCCGCTGGTGATTGAGCCGCCTTAATTAATTCACCCCTGCTGCGAGCAATACACAAAGGACGACGTTTAGCGCTCAAGTAACTAAGCCGAGTGCTGCGACAATTTCACACACAAAGGGAGGAGAGAAGAAGCAGGAGGAGAAGGAGCAGGGGGAGGTGTGTATGCTGAAATTAATTTTGCAGCGCTTTTAATCAAATGCTGGCACATGCGAGCGCCGTTGTCAAGAGGGGGATTTTGGAAATGGGCGCGATTACGAGCATTTCATCAAATCAGTGAAACTTGCGCCAATTCCCAGGAGTTAGATCAAAATGGTGCTGAAAAAGCAACCACCGCATGCAGAGCAACCACCATCCGAAATACAAGGCGTAACGAGCCCACCCAAACCACTCAAACCACCCAGTCGGCCAACAAGCCAAACAACCACCCACCCAGCTAGTCAGCCTGGCCCGGCTGGTTGCTGAATGCTGATGGAAAAGGACTCTCGACTGGCATTATAAACATGTCGTCGTCCATTGACGGCATTCGAACAGACAAGGAGTTGAGCCAAGTGGAAAAATAATGAAAACATTCGAGGATAATGATGAAGGCTGAGCAGCTGAAATGAGAAGCAGCAGCAGCAGGACGAGCGGAACGAGCGGCATGGCAGAGCAATGGGCGATGCCTCTTGAAATCGATATGCGAAGTGCAGGGTGTCCTTTATCAATAAAGCGCACAATGAAAAGCGCTAAGCCGTAGCGCAGGGCGCACAGCAAAGCCAGGCGAGGACAGCGGGGACAACGGAGTTGGTCCATGCTAGACCGTCGAGCAATTGTGGCCAACCCCCGTGAGCAACCCCGATGTAGGCCGACAGAGGCCATCGAGCGAGGGCAGATATCCTGTGCGGCAGCTTTTCAAGCGTCGGCAACGGCAACGGCGACGGCAACGGCGACGGCAACGGCGACGGCAACAATCAGCGGATGTCCTGAATGGGCCTTAAGGAAGCAAACACTTTTTTTTCTTCCTTTCTATTTTGTTGTTGTTTTCGTTTTTTTCGCCAGTCTCTGGCAAAGCTTCGACAGCATTTTGTTGAGCATTGGGTGCCATGCACGAGTGTGCAACACACACACACACACAGACAGACAGAGGAAGAGTGCTCGATCTATTGCCAGACTAAGCCCATTGCCACATATGCCATCGACAATGATATCATTCAGCATTCACCATCCGCATTCCAGCTTAAGTAATGAGAAATATTTCGAGAGCAGCGACGAATAAAATCAACAACTGTCGCATCCAAAGAGGGATGCACAAATACTTGTAATCCATATGCAGATATGGAAGACCCTCGCTAAAGCCTTTGGCTTCAAATTACATTTGACTCTGCAACGAGCAACGAGCATTTGTTCGACTTTGATATGATATTGAGTTCGATTTGTAGAGCTCACGAGTTGTGCATAATAAGCAGAAGTCACTTGACTTGAGCAACTCTTCTATATAGCATAGATACTACAGCATCTATATAATTTGTGGAAATTTATTAACTAGGAATCGAAGTTACGCTTTCCGAAGGCTGCTTGAAAGATATTCCATATTCCATATATCACCATATATATTGAATATGATATATATGGAATATAGTAGATCTCTGATGACATATGGAATATGATATATGTATATGGAATATACATATTCCATATGTCACCAGAGATCTACTGGATCGAGTCTTGATTTCAAATCCATCAAAAATTTGTTTATATTTCTGACCAACCTATATAATTTTCCTTAGCACTAAGATAATATATTTGAGTAATTTTTGCTTATCTTAAATTGCCTAAAAGATGCAATGTATCATCCAACAAGAAAAGAAATGTACAAATAAATAAATGTTTTGCCCATTAAAAATCGTTTCATTATTACAAAATATTCTTTCAAGAACTCCATTATGTTAATTGTATGTAAACATTTTTATATAAAATAAAATTTTAAAAATAAAATCAAATATATTTACAAATATTTAAGACCTCAGCTGAAAGCAAGAATTTATGTTGTGGAGGAAAAGGAAGAAGGAAGTTTTTGTGAGAAAAATGTTATTTTTGAAAGAGGGAGAGCTAGAGAGAGAACGAGAGAGAGAGAGATAGAGAGAGAGAGAGAGAAAGAACAATAGTATGATAGAGAGAAGGAGCGAGATCGAGAGAGAGAGGGAGTATGAGAGAGTGAGACAGAGAGAGAGAGAGAGAGAGATAGAGAGACAGAGAGAGAGAGAGAAAAAGCGAGATCGAGAGAGAGAGAGAGAGAGAGAGGGAGCGAGATCGAGAGAGAGAGATATATGTGAGCTTCAATGAAAGAAATTCCGTTTTTTTTGTTAGCTAAATGTTTGTCTATATCATTTGTTACTATAAAATTCTAATCTGATATAAATAGGTAAAATTTTGTTATTAAAATTATATTAATAATATGATATTGTTTACAGTATTATTCAATATTATTATATTTCATTTCTAAACATTATAGAAAAGGAAAGTATTTGAAGGGGGTAAACAATACGAAGACAAAGAAACACTAACGGCTGCAATTAAACTTGCTTGGAGCTAGATTTCGCTGAGTTACATTCACTCACTGCATCACTCCATGAACGACTGGATCTATGAGGTTATTTCGAATGAAGCAGGCAGTACTCATTACTGATATTATTTTTATACCCTGAGCCCATTGAAAATGGGAAATCAGGGTATAATGGTTTTGTTAAAAGTATGTAACAGGCAGAAGGAGGCGTGGCAGAACCCATAAAGTATATATATTCTTGCTCAGGATGACGAGAAAAGTTGAAATAGTCATGTCTGTCTCTCCGTCCGTCCGTCTGTCCGTCTGCCCATCTGTCCGTCTGTCCGCGTGTTTGAACGCGTCGATTTCCGAAGATACAAAAGCTAGAGAGTTCATTATTTATGTGTTAGCTCCGTATATTGCACGCGCAGTAGGAGTTCATTTCAGAAATTTTATAACTTGTATATTTCCAAATTTATCGATAAAACACTTTATCGGAAATCAGTTATAAAATTATATTCCGTTTTTCATTAAATTTAATGTTTGCTTACAGCTTAATGCAGCGCGACCTTTTAGGCCACTTAATCTAAACGGAAATGAATAAAAAACTAGAACTTAAAGCTATATTTATTTTAACATAGGATACATAGCAATAAGACAATAACAAGATATTCGATTTTATAGTTTATATCTTATGGATTCGTTCATAATGGGAAGACAGTGCAAATTCTCAAAGAGTTTCCTTTAGCTGGAGAATAATATATATTATAAATTTTATAAGTCTTCAGCTTGTACGACAGACTTGGATATCAGTTTTATATTTTCTTTCAATTATTTATTTACCATTTTATAATAGCTATAATAAATTATAAAAACAATTTTAAATCGCGTTTTTCATGCTCTTAATTCTTGCGCTTGCAATAAAATGCCTCAAGTTGAAACTGAGCTTAAAGCGTGGATGAGCTGCATGGAAATCGCAGTTGACAGTTGCTTCAGTTGCTGCTCCCGCTTGTTGGCATGCACTGCTGCCCACACATTCTCATATCCCCCCCCCCCTCTCTCCCTCTCACACTCTCTCTCTGTGACTGTCTCTTTTTCGCTGTCTGTGCAGCGGACAGTGGAGATGCCTGGAGACGCCCCTAGGCGTAGTGCCTGTATGACAGCTATGTGCACACCCACACACATACATCTATATATATATCACATATATAATACATATATATCATATATATATAAATATATTTGTGTGGGCATGGCCAGGATATGGGTGAGCCGTGTGCGTCTGCTGCTCCTGCTGCGAGGGCACGCAGCGTGTTTTGTCGTTGGTAATCTATTTACACAGAATGATCCGCCAGACAAACGTAACCTGTTTTCAAGAGCATCCACACACACAGAGAGAGAGAGAGAGAGAGAGAGAGAGAGAGAGGAAGAGCGAAACTTTCTATGGGGGAAATTGCCAGCATTGGAACATTTTTTGGGCAACTGCGACACATTTTTCGCGTCTACTTAGCCAAAAATTTTACAACTTCCACCTGCCACGCCTCCCACTTGGCCCTCTAGCTGCTATGAGGGCGTTGTCAGCGCGTTCTCAGACAAAAGAAAACAAAAAACTTCAATTTTATAGCAGAAATTCAACAAACACCCAAGACACACACACACACACACACACACACATGCAGCGCCTCCGCACCTAACGCTCCCTACAGTTCCCTCTCTCTCCCTGTCTATCTCTCTCTTTCTCACTCTCTCTCTCATTCTCTCATTGGGCTCTTCGTTTAGTCTCTGCAGCTATTCGAGCTCTTCGCGTTTGGGGCTCTGCTTTGCCTTTGCTCTGGGTTGGCACAGGCCACGTGAAGAGACAACAACAACAACAACAACAACAACAATGCGAACAACTTTATTGTCATTGCCATTGTTGTTGTTGTTGTTGTTGTTGTTGTTGTTGTTGTTGTTCCTATTGTTGTATTCATTACATTTTTTATGCTCTTGGCATGAAGCGTCGGCTAATCACACCAGGCCACGTCCATGGACAAAAACTGCTGCACAGTGTGTCAAAAGGGAATCAAAGAAATATTAATTTAAAAATCAAATTTAACATAAATATGCTGAATTTCAATTTAAAAATTAAAAATTTGCATATAAATTTGAAAATTAAATTTTTTAAAATTTTTAATTTAAGAAAAAAAAAACAAAAGAATTTAAACAGAAATTATAATGAGAGAAAATTATAGACATATAGATACAGAAAAAGAGAGATTGGAAGAGACAGAGAGAGAGTGAGAGAGTGAGAGAGAGAGTGAGAGAGAGAGGGAGTGAGAGAGAGAGGAGAGAGAGAGAGGGAGTGAGAGAGAGAGAAGAGAGAGAGGAGAGAGAGAGGCAGTGAAAGACGGACAGAGTGAGAGAGGGAGGAGTAGTAAAAATAAGGCTTCTCGCTGAACAAAACTTTAAGAACTTGAATAATAAAGTAGAAACTGAAGCCTGAATTGAAATGCAAAGGAAAATATAGGAAAATATAGGAAAAAATATGAAAAGAATTATAGAAAATAGAATAAAGAAATAAGAAAAGACAACAAAGTCGAAAATAAAGCAAAATCAAAATAAACTTTTTGTAATGCTGAAACTCTCAGATATAAGATGGATAGATACTTGGATAAGCGAAATCGTAAAAGTAAAAAGGAAAATATAGATTTTCCTATGGCTATAATGCTTAGAATCACATATCTATTCTAATAGACTATTCAGATAGTTGAATAGTATATAATAGAATATATTATAGACATAGATTGAAACCTAGATATTTCACAAATATTCCTATTCTAACCATATTCTAATAGTATTCCTACGACTTCTAGAGAAATGTATTTTAGTCAGAGCTTTAGGATTTCCTCTCTCTCTCTCTCTCTCTCTCTCTCTCTCTCTCTCTCTTTCTTCTTTCTTTCTCTCTCTCTTTCTTTCTCTCTCTCTTTCTTTCTCTCTCTCTTTCTTTCTCTCTCTCGTTCTTTCTCTCCCTTTCGCTCCTAGTCTCTCTCTATCAATTCTTCACTTTCTCTTTCGCCCTTTTTCCCTCACGCTCCCTCTCCCTCTCTCTCTCTCTCTCTCTCTCTCTATCTCCCTCACTCTCTATCTCCCTCACTCTCTCTCTCTCTCTCAGATTCTCTACAACCTTCACTATGCGCTACATTTGGTATCACTGTGCGTGGGCAACGCATTTGGGTGCCGAGACGCGTGTTGAACCAACTGACAAATTGCCAAAGTGACAAAGTGACAAACTGACAGAGCGACTTGAACTGTGAGGCACTCGAGAACAGGCCAGACCGAGCCGGGCCAGCTTTCATCTCTGCATGTACCCACACACACACACACACACATACTGATGAAAAGGGAAGAGGACTCTTCAGAGGGCGGGCGAGGTAACTGCTGCGAGTCCTTCGGTCTCTCTTCTATGTGTTATGTGCCGTGCCGGCGTCGAGTGTTTGGTAAATAACACGTTCGTTGTGTCGCCATCGTCGTCCGCATCTTCAGCACCATCAACGGCAAGGGGCGTAGAGGGAAGGAAGGGCGTGTGGGGGGGGGGGGCTGTGTGGGATGCGGTGCGATGGCTCACAGTACATAGAGGGTTGTGCGAGCTTTGAGGGTTGAAATGTGCACACGAATGTGCCAGGAATTATATATTAATAAACAGCAGCAGCAGCAACAAAACAAAACAAAAAGCAAAAGCAGCAACAACAGCAACAACAACAACAAAGCCAAGTGGCAGGACGAGCCGCCATTATGCCGTATGCTGGCAACCCTGACGTGGAGTGGACCGCGCATTGGCCCTCGTCCTGGCAAATAAGTAACAAGTAAAAGCAGCTGAATGGGCATAGCCTGAACTGATGGATACCCTGTAAATGCTAGTTAAAGAAAAGAAGAGAGAGAGAGAGAGAGAGGGAAATCCTAAAGATCTGACTTAAGTACATTTCTCTAGAAGTCGAAGGAATACTATTAGAATAGGAATATCTGTGAAATATCTAGGTTTCAATCTATCTCTATAATATGGGAGAACAAAATTCGTATCTTTCTTTGAATATAGAAATCGTGAAGCTCAAAAGAACGGCAAAGACTATAGCTGCAGTAAAGGCGAAGAAGCGAATGTGTGAGCTAGATACGGAGGTGTATAGAGAAATAGACAGAGCGATAGACAGAGCGATCGACAGAGAATAAGAGAAAGGGAGAGGTAGACTGAGAGATAAGCAGCAGTAAAGTGAAATGCAGGGAATGAGAATCATTTAAAGTTAATATTAAAGAATGAGTGAAAGAGAGAGATGAAGAGAGATGCAGAAGTTTCAAGAGATAACATTTCTGGAACTGGAACTCAGTTAATACAACTGACGGAGGGAAAGACCAAGGAAGATGCACATAAAAACTTTCTTTATTTCCTTATTATTATTTCTTCCTTCCACAAGAAGGCAAAGATGTATAATATAATATAATATATGTATAGTATAATATAGATGAATATATAACTATATACATATATGCTGCTGCATAGATGAGTATTTTGAGGAATAGATAGAAAGAGACAGTTAAACAGATAAATATGCAGATAGAAATCCAAATGAAAGCGACAGCTGAACTGTTGCAGTAATAAGAAAAGATCAAAGTTAGGTTAGGTTGAGAGAGAGAGGGAGACAGAGGGAAAGAGAAAGAACACTAGACAGAAGCATGAGCACAAAGAGAGAGAGAGAGGGAAAGAGAGAGAGAGGGAAAGAGAGAGAGAGGGAAAGAGAGAGAGAGGAAAAGGAGAGAACACAAGACGGATGCATGAACACAAAGAGAGAAAGACAGAAAGAGAGGGAAAGAGAGAGAAGACTAGACAGAGAGAGAGAGAGAGAGGGAAAGATAAAGAACACTAGACAGAAGCATGAGCACAAAGAGAGAGAGGGAAAGACAGAGAGAGAGGGAAAGAGGGAGAACACTAGACAGATGCATGAACACAAAGAGAGAGAGAGAGAGAAAGAGAGAGAGAGAGAGAGAGAGTGAACGCGATTTAAGCTTAGCGATATCTATAGATATATCTATCTATATTCCAGGATTCAACAGTTATTCCGCCTTCAACTTCATCATAACCAAACAGCAATATGCCCATCGACATTTTGTCTGACTGCTGGGTATAAAAAGCGTCAGCGCGACACGTGTAGCAACCGCCTTGCCAACTCCCTCTCTCTTGCTCACGCCCTCCGCCTCTGCCTCTGCCTCTGACACCCGCATCAGGCACAGCTGCCTTTTGACTTTTAATGAAATGGATATGCTACAACAAATGAGCCCATCTACCACCTAGCCAACCAGACCTCCTCTGCCCGACGTCGTCCTGGCACAGGACCTCTGTGTGTTAAGCCCGGGCAGCAGTTGCTCTGCACACTCAAGTGTCGATTTTTGCTGCTGCTGCTGCTGCTGCTCGCTCGACTCGAAAATGTTTGAAAATGCACATATGGAAAAATCCATGGATATCCTCAAATTCGCATCGCCAACCCCCCCAACTGCCCAGCCCATCCACAGCGCGATTCGCATTCGCCAACCCGGGTGTTGCCATAATACACTTGAGCATAATTTATGCTGTTAATTAATCGCCAGAGTTGTTGGCGGCCCGCCATTTAACGTTATGAGAGGCTTTTCCATTTCCAACCTTCCTTCCATCCATTTTTTATTATATTTTTTTTTTTTTGTTGCTTTTTGATTTAAGTTTTGGTATTGTTTTCATCGTTGCATCGTTTCCCAATGAGTTTGGCCCTTGAAACGCGTTAATGAGCTCGCAATTTGCGTCGATTGCGCAAAAAGAAAACATTTTGCATATTGAGCGCCGAGAGAGAGCCCTGTGCCTCTACTACTTGAATAGATTTAGCACTTGGCTAAAGTTAAGAGTGAACTGGGAGATATCTGCGAGAGCATTTATGCAGAACTTGCTTTAGCCGTAGCTGAATTTGCCCAAGAACATATATTTGGCTAGTTCTTATGAGCCTCGAGTTATGCGTGTAAGAATGAGGTTATATTCATAGGTATGCATGTACATATATACATGATATATATGCGTATTATATCATTATATTATATCATACACAATATATCCCAAACATAGTACATTTAGCTCTAATATTTTTCGAGCTACGACTAAGAAAGTCAAGGGCTAAAAAGATATTATAGAAAATATTATAAAATATTATAGAAAAATATTATAGTTATTCGACATCCTTAATCCATGTCCTCAATCAGCTTAGTTATGCAGAGCAATGCTTTACTCTACAAATTGAGCTAGTTCCTTCTTTAAATAGAGAAAAGCTAGGTAGTAGCGCCTCGTCTATAACGAGCTGTAGAATCGAGTCAAGGGTGGGCCCATTGTCATGCCCTAAGAATTGCATGCTTCTTAAGTAGAATTTTAAGAAAATGTCAAAGATGCTGCACTGGTTCCAAGAACTGAACCAGTTCCAGTTGACTTCTGTACAGCAAAAATTTAAATGGAGAAAACAAAGATTCAACAGAAGAAGCCATAATAATGCCAGCTGCCTGCTGCCCGCATACCACACGATGCAGGCTGTGGGTGTGGCACTGGGGGGCGGTGGGTCAGCGGCTGCGCCCCACATATGGCTGTTGAGTGGCTGGCCCCAAGGCGCTAGGCGTAGGGCTTCGAAGGCAACGCAGAGAAATTAACTGCAAGCGTTTTGCATTCCTCAAGATATTTCGCTGGGGCTTCAGTTTCGCCATCACTCTCCATTTTTTCCACGAATGATGCCTCGGCCTCTTCTGCTGCTGCTGCTGCTGCTGCTGCGTCTTCTTCTTCCTCATCTTCATCTTCATCTTCATCTTGTTATGCTGCTGCTTCTTTGCCAGAGCAAGTGAGCGATTTTAATTAACTGTCAGTGTCGCAGCCTCTACCTACCTCGCCAACGCGTTTTCCCTCCCACACAGAATCTTTCTCTCTCTCACACACACACGAACTGTGTCTCTCTCTCTGTCTTTTACTGCTGCTGGCACTGAGTAATAAAAATATGACAGAAGAAAACATTTCAATTCGTATGTCTCATATTGTATGCTCTCTCAAAATATGATACGTATGGGCAGAATTGTAGCAAGAAGAAGATCCATGCAGACTGTAGCTCAGTATAGCTCATAACTGTCTGATATAGATATATCTGAAATAATACCTATAAAACTTTGCTCTATCGTTGCTATATAGCCATCCATTTGTTTCCTTCCTTTCATTAGATGTGCTTTATGGGAACTTCTAATCAAACTAACCTCAAAATGGAGCTTCAATCTAACCTTAAAGCTCTCTTACTCTAATAATAGATATATCATATACCACTATCAAATAAGCTTAACAGACTTTTTATATATACCCAGGTTATTACCCATGTACCATATATCATAGACCGTATCCCATGCAATAGCATCATATCATATCATATCATATCATTTTTCACATACATATAAAAAATATTCATTTTCTCAGCAAACTCGGAATTAATTTTCCTATTCAAGCAGCCTATGCCCCCCATTTGTTAGAGCATACAATAAAAGATAGCGACATTTTTTATTTTTTATTTTTTCTTTCTTTGTTTTTTTCTGTTTCTTTCTTTTTTTTTTTTTTTTGTGGGGCGTTTGTCAAAGCTCATTCGTTGGGGATGCGAAAGCGCTTAAGGACGAAGCATGTGGTGCTGGCTCCAGAGCCTGTGAATCTGCATATTGTTGCCAGCTTTTGTTTTGCTGTTTGTGCAAAAGATATTTCTCCTTTTTCTTCTGCTTCTCTTCTGCTCGTTCTGTTGTAATGCAAAAAAGAAAAGAAAAGAAAAGCGAAGAATGTAAGAAACAGAAATGCGGCCATTTTAAAAGCGGTTTTTGCCAGGCCAACTGGATGAAGCTGCCCAAAAGACAATGGCCAAAATTAGATAAAAAACTAAGTAAAAAGAAAGAAAAGAAATAGGCTGAGCTGTTGGTGAGACAGCATCTGAAAAGAGAGAGAGAGGGAGAGAGGGAGAGAGAGAGAGAGAGAGCAAGAAATGTGTAATAAGAATGAGAAATATGCAAAGCCAAAGAGGCAAGGAAGGAATAACAGAAAGGTAGAGAAGATTCAGAGAAAGAGAGGTTGAAAACAGCAAGAAAGAGCGAGAAAGTGAGAGTAAGAGAGTGAGAGAGAGAGAGAGAATCAGAGAGAGAGAGAGAGAGAGAGAATGAGAGAGAGAGAGAGAATCAGAGAGAGAGAGAGTGAGAGAGAGAGAGTGAGAGAGTGAGAGTGAGAGTGAGAGTGAGAGAGGAGAGAGTGAGAGAGAGAGATTCAGTGAGAGAGAGGAGATGAAAAAACTGAAACTGAAGGGGGCCAACTAGAGACAGAGAAAAAGGAAGATTTTTTAGAAAAAAATATAATATTAGAGAGGAATATAGAGTTTTATTAGAAAAATTAGTTCTAGTAAACCTAATCCTTATTCTTTAATAAGCAAATCTCAAGTTCGAGTAGATAATCCTACTTTAGAGCTCAGGTACAAAGAGCAATGCTTCTATCGAGGCCAGATAGAGAAAAAGATAGAGAGATAGAGATAGGTATATATGTCAATGTATATAGATATTTTTATATTATATAAAGTAATATATATATATCACAAATATTTATATGTACATGAGTTAGATAACAACTTCAATAGAAATAATTAGAGAAGAGTTCAATCAATTTCAGATGTAATATTGCAAATTCTATTAGACAATGTAATGAGTGAATAGACGAGGAATACACGAGCAGCCAGACAAACACGTCAATACAGGCACAAACACGCACGCATAGATGTGTGTGTGTGTGTGTGTAAATGATGCTAGGCATTTGTAATGCCCCAAACTCATTGAAAATGCATGAATAGGGCATATTGTTTCTATAGAGTTTATGCGCTACAGCCAAGAGACAAAAGTGCTGTAGAATAAAGTGAAGCATATCTAGATCTAGATCTAGATCATCTGATGTGCTTGATCAGAATGAGACTCTAGAGGATTTCTTGATATATAGATCAAGCAGCAGCTAGTCCATGAGAATCTGAGCGGATTTCTTGATATATAGATCAAGCAGCAGCAAGTCCATATCAATTTGAGCAAGTCAAAAGCTAGTTACACACGTTGCAAACAATTTGCAGCAAGCTGAAAATAATTTGCAGCAAAAGTTTGCACAAATATTGCATGCAAATTACTTGCTTCAATCAATTATTGCATTGCTATTTCGTGCAATATATTGCTTTAATATTGCTGGAAACTGCCAAGCTTTTTCGGCAGCTCTGGCTGCAATCATTTACGAAGGCACAAACTAAAAGTCAATGCGATTTAATTTAGCTTATTATTTATTAATTTAATGCCGAGTCCGTGATATTTGTTTAGGCAAAGTTAATTGTATGCGAAAAAAAACTAAGAGAGATGTTGCGCGCTTACAGACAACTTTCGTACAGAACTAGAGAGTTTAAGAATCAGAGTTACAAGTCTAAGCAAGTGAAAAGAAGTCGAAAATTACATACAGCTGCGAAAAAAAAAAAAATAGCACCACTTTGCATTTCAAAGTTTAAGAAGTTCTCCTGGCTACATTTATCAATGGATTGGACTGCAGATTACTTTTATTAAAGCAGAAAACTATTAGTTATTGCTATAAAAAAGAATTTTCATAAAAATACTTAACGTTTTTATGTAATTCAAAAAATGCTGAAAAAAGTCGAAAAATCGGCGAAAGAAAAAATAGCAACACTTGCCATTTTGGGCAAAAAATTATTTAAAAAATAAAAATAAGTTAGCAACTTTATTTTATAGTTAATAATAAGTGAAAATAATAATATTCCTTAAGTTTAGTATTTAGTTGTGTTGCCCTAATTGGATATTATGGCTGCACAACGCCATGTCCTGGCATCGTTTAAGGACAATTTGAGCCCAGGACTCAAGAACGACTACCCAAATAATTGTTATATTAGTTGATTTAGATTCAGAAACTATTTTTTTGTCATCCGCCCACAAGTATGTATATATGCGTGTTATGCTTTCTTATGTGCATGAGTGCACTAACAGCGAGTGAGAATGACATAAAAAACAGACTAATTTAAGAGAAACTTATTTAAGAGCCGAACAAATATCTATACTTGTTTTCATTTTTTGTTTGCAGCAAAATGTTTGCACTCGTGTGCAAACATGCAAATTTGATTGCAGCAAACAACTTGCTGCAAATTGCTGCTCAAGAGCTCAATGGATGCCGCTTTGTTTGTCGTTTCGTTTCTCTGGGGACTAACTCTGCGACTAGCTCAGAAACTAACATAATGATAACTAGAGTCTTGTAATTATATCTGTGCATAAGCCAGTCCTAATTATGGATCATTCTTGGCAGTTGGCATCGATATGAAGCTTTATTCTAGCTGCCAGAGCTAAACCCATGCAATTTGCTATATGCTATACATAAGTAATATATAATATTTATAATATATACATTTATAATATCTGAGCTCTACAGGTCAGCTGCTAGTCGAGCATTGCTTATGGCAAGACTCTGACTTGTTTTTGTATTTATGTGGCGCAAATATGAAAGGCGTTCTAATTAGAGAGCAAAAATGCACGCAGCAATAAGGCTGGCAGTTCACACACCTACACATACAATGTATATATAAATAAATATATATAGATATGTATATGTATTTGTGTTTGTAGCTGTAGCTTGAAAACGGGGCGCAAATTCTTCAATTTAATAACTAACATCCGCAGGCGGGTGGACGCCAGCAGGAGTCGGGGCTCACAGCAGAGAGATGCTGCTGCTGCTGCTGCTGTTGACGTCTGCGATTCGTTTTGTATATTGGGTGACGGTGACGGTCGGCGAGGCACAATAAGAAAGCCAGCCAGGATTTCAAAGCTGGTGCTAAGGGACGTGGCTGTTGTCGTTGCCGTTGTCGTTGTCGGCGCTGACGAATGGTTGACACGGGCAACAATTTTTGGTGGTTGTTTGCTTGGCCCCTGGGTGGTGGTTGGTGGTGGCGGCGCTAGATGGTGATGGTGGTTGCTTAGTGGGCTGGCCGTTGCGCCATAACGGAAATGAGACGTTTAATTTACATTTACACAACGCTCAGGAGTTGTCCGCCGGGACCGACAGCTGCCCCTGCCCCTGCTCCGGCTCCTGCTGAATACGCTGTGCAAGTGACAGTCGAAAGAAAATTGAAAGATGTCCTTAGCCAAGGCATTTTGCCAACTACCAACTGGCCATGCCCTCATACCCAGCGCCCTCTTCGGTTACTATGGCGTGTTGCGTAATCTGTGCGAGGCGGACTAACAATGCGAGTGCTGACTGTACCCAACACTCCTCTCATACATATTGAATAAGCCAGCTCGCTCGGACCAGCTACACTCAGAGCTTCCATGCATGCGTGTGCGTGTGCGTGTGTGTGTGCGTGTGTGTATGCTCGGTATTTGTATTTCCGGTGCTTAAGACAAATTTTAAAAGAGCCTCATAAATATTTGAGCGCATTTCCTGCCGCACTTTGTTGGCCAGGACGTGCTTCCAAATGTGTTTTGTCCCTTTTTTCTGCTGTTGCTGGGAGAGGGGTGTCGGGGGCCGCTTGGGGTGCCAGCACATCAATTAATATGAGTGTGTGCGAATGGGTGTATGTACGATTAATTCATGCATAAGTCTGCCTCAATAATTGACGCACATTTTGTAGCTAATTGAGCTGCAGATGCAGCCAGTGCTTAAGCTGTTTAATGCGAGTCATTCGAGTCATGCAAAAGAGGCGATGAATAGCTGAAATTAGAGTAGAATGAAAGTCAATTTTGAGTAACTCAAATGATTCGAATCATTTGTTGAGCCGCATCAAGTTGAGCCAGTCAGCAAGACTTTGAAAGCGCCGCAATCACAATTAACGTAAACTTTAGAGCAGTCAAGTGAATCATGCAAATGATTCGAATCATTGAATCATCAACACACACACACAGATCTGTTCACTATTTTCTCAAAGCTCGCATTTGAGGATATATGGTCATTATAAAACAAAAGTCAGAATGAATCATTTGAATTGATTCATTTTCGAATTATCAATTTTCAACAAATTTTTAATTGAGTTGAAATTTTAAGATTTTCCAAAAGTCAAAATGAATCAATTCAAATGAATCGAATTAGTGAATCATTAAAATTTTTAATTGAGTTAAAATTTCAAAATTTGTCAAAAGCCAAAATGAATCAATTCGAATGATTTGAATGACTGAATCATTACTATTTTGAATTGAGTTAAAATTTTAAAAATTGCCAAAAGCCAAAATGAATCAATTTAACTAATTCCACATATTGAATCATCAACTTCTCTGAAGAAATATAGTCACAGCAAAGCTTAAGTAAAAATGAATCAATTCAAATGAATCGAATTATTGAATCATTAAAATTTTTAATTGAGTTAAAATTTTAAAATTTGGCAAAAGCCAAGATGAGTCAATTTAAATGATTTGAATTATTGAATCATTAACAAATTAGTAATTGATTAAAAATAATTTGTAAAATTAGCCAAAAGCCAAAATGAATCAATTCAAATGATTCGAATTTTGAATCATTAAAATTTTTAATTGAGTTAAATTCTTAAAATTTTCCAAAAGCTAAAATGAATCAATTCGAATGATTTGAATGATTGAATCATTACTATTTTGAATTGAGTTAAAATTTTAAAAATTGCCAAAAGCCAAAATGAATCAATTTAACTAATTCCACATATTGAATCATCAACTTCTCTGAAGAAATATAGTCGCAACAAAGCCTAAGTCAGAATGAATCAATTCAAATGATTCATTCGGCTCACTTTAAGCAAGATTTAGTTTTTAAATGAATCTGCAATATCTTTCCTTTGTGCAACATATTTAAAATTGAAATGAAAGCCGTCTCTTGATGATTTTGCAGGACTTTTAGTTCACAACTTGATATTTGATACAAAGCTTTTTGCTGCAGGACATGGGGAAAGAGATGCAGAGAGAGAGAGAGAGGGAGAGGGAGAGTTAGCGAGAGAGAGAGAGAGGGAGAGCAAGCACGCTTTGTATTTCAGCTTCAGTAATGAGCGCCGTCAATCGAAGCTCGACTGAAAAAAAGAAATAAAATAAGAACGGAAAAAAGTCATCCAGAGCCAACAAACTATTGGAAACTCGGACCAATGTCCAATTAGTGACACTCAAATAACAACTCGCCTCCAGGTGGAGCCGTGTGGTCAGGTAGTTGCTATGGCATTAGCCGTCGTCGCTCTGGCCCAGGCGAACGCAGCAATCGAGCCCTGGCTCTGGACTTGAGGTTACCTTGCGGGCCGCAGCGCACTTGGCAAATTGTTGCGGCATCATCAGGCTCGAGTCAACAAGGCTTGCAGTCAGCAGCTAATAAGCCAGCAGGCTATAAATGCGAATGCGAATGCGAATGCGAATGCAGTGCTGTGGGTGTGTGTGGGGCTCAGGCAGCCAGCCAGACGCTGTAGCCGCACACAAAAAGTGCTGACTGTGACAGCTTACTTTATTGGCAAAATCAAATCAACGTGGCATTTGCATGCAATGCCAAAGATACAAGCCAGAGTAGACTAGAGTATGTGGGGGTTGAGGGGTGGCGAGTTGCTTGACTTGGCGAACACAACAACAACAGCTACGTCTCGTTTGTCGTTGTCGTTGACTGCGCTAAATGCAAGTCAAACACAAGCGCGCCCCAGTCTACAGCTCTCTGTCTCTCACTCACTCGTTCTCTCTCTCTCTCGCTCAGTGGCTGGGGGCTTTAGGCTTAAGGGTAGCTCGGCTAGGTATTGAAGCTTGTAAAAATTGCATGGCGCTGCATTACCGCCTAAGTGCCCGCCGACTGAGAACTGAGGACTGTCGAGTGCTTTGCCCTGGCAGCCATCTTAGCCCAGCTGCGAGTCACTCCAAACAGTTGGCAGTCATTCACATGCATTCAAGTGCTAGCCACCCCCCAGAGCTCACCTAGAGCCGCCCCCCCCCCATCCCCAACGGCATCAAGCAAATCGCATTCATGACATTTTCTTGCATTGACTGGGCCAACAGAACCAGAGCCAGAGCCAGAGCCAAGTCAAGCCAAGCCAAAGCCAAGCATTGGGGCTTAGCTTTTTTGTCAGCTTGTGCGGGTTTATTTCAATTTTTATATATTTATTTTTTTGTTGACTCGTGGCGGTGGGCGGCAACTTGGGGCGCACTTGACGCGTTTTATAATTTCCGTAAATAACAAACGGCTTAATTTGCGCATATTTCCGTTTGGATTTGCACGACTCGAGTGCCAGACACAGCCACACACACACAGAGAGTGAGAGAGAGAGATAGAGGCGTGGCACAGCCCAAGGGTTACGTGTGCTGAGGCATTCAGCTTTGCCGCAATATGCGTAATTAAAAAATAAAAAAAATGAAAAAGCGGAAAAAGCTAAAGCAAAAAGGAAATCCAAATTTGAGCAGAAAAAGAATTTTCAGCAAAAAAGGGTCGCCTGCCTGCATGTCACATGGATTCCCAATTCATTTTTGATGTAATCCACGCAAAGGAAGAGCTGCAAGCGCTGGCAGCTGCGCCTGAGTAAAGGAAGCCAACCCAGCACTCTGAGCAGCTCGCAGGCAAACTGAAGAATTGCAAAGCGCCCAGCGACAGCTGTTTGAGTGTGTGCGAGTGTGTGTGTGTGTGTGTGGGTGGGGGCTAAGCCAAAGTGACAGAAAATGGAAAATGCATATGTACTTGGTTATAATATCTGATGAGGTATAAATTTAAATAGAGCACTATATACAGCTGAAGTCATAGAAATTATAGTGCGATTCAGCAGAAAATGTTTGAAAATTAATAAAAAATAAATAAAATAAAATAATAAATTAATTTAAAAAATTAAAAAATAATAAATAAATAAAAAATTAAAACAATAATAAATTAAATAAAATAAAATAAAAAATTAATTAAAATTTAAAAAATAATAAATAAATTAAAACAATAATAAATAAAAAAAAAGTCATACAAATTTTAGTGCGATTGAGCAGAAAATGTTTAAAAATTAATAAAAAAATAAATAAAATAAAATAATAAATTAATTTAAAAAATTAAACAAATAATAAATAAATGAAAAATTAAAACAACAATAAATAAAACAAAATAAAATGAAAAATTAATTAAAATTTAAAAAATAATAAATAAATAAAAAATTAAACAAATAATAAATAAATAAAAAAATATATTTATTTTTTTATTGTTACTAAGAATAAATATAAAATTAAAACAATAATAAATAAAACAAAATAAAATAAAAAATTAATTAAAATTTAAAAAATAATAAATAAATAAAAAATTAAACAAATAATAAATAAATAAAAAAATAAACATATTTATTTATTGTTACTAAGAATTAATTCTAAATAAAAAAAAATAAAATATAAAAAAATAAATAATATAGAAAACAAGTTAGAAAGCTGAAGTCGGGACTGCTCGACTACGAAATCCCTTGAGCCCTGCTTCGAATGAATCATATTCCAAGCATGCTTCGTTTCGATTTTCCACGCATAAGAAACTATACATGCAAAAACACGCACACATCTACGCTGGCAGCAGCCAACGCCACGTCAAAGACTGTAATTGAAGAGCGGCAATCGGCTGCCAAGTAGATTAGCTGTGTAAGACATTTCAATTTGCAAAGAGATTTCGTTTTGTTTTATGCCCTTTTCACTCTCTCTCTCTCTCCCACACACTCACTGTATTCTTTATGCCTGGTTTCGTTCGCTCTCTCATGCTGCTTCGGCTCGATCATTCGCCAAGCCGACGCTCGTCGAGCAGCGCAAGAAACTAACGCAGTTTTGCTTCGTTTAGCGCAGTTGCTCGTCGTGCATTGGAGAGCGCTGCAAATGCGTCTTGATTAACTAACTATACATTTATATATAGTAATATGTATATCCCTCAGCGCCTACAGCCGCGATCCCTTCCATTGTCCAACATAAACAAATCGACCTAGCGTCCACTTAGAAACAAATCATCTCAGCACCTACTCATTCACTATAAACAAGTCGCACTCCGACGCATCAAGCGCTTCTCGTGGGAACTCCATACTCAGCATATGTATGTGGGAGTGAGCAATCAGGAGCGATCAGGCCACTCACTCAACTAAGATCACGTCACTTTCGATATACATTTCTAGCTAGATAAGACAAACAAATCTCCGATCATCTGCTCAGTTTCCATTCAGATTTAAGACCATGCTTACATCGCGTTAGATAATTGTGCTCAGTTATAAGTTAATAAGAATATATAAGAATATATATAAACATCTATTTTTCATAGTATTCATATAATTTTCACAAAATATATATATATATTTTTTTTCTCCCTATTTATCCTATGTTAGAATTAATATAGCTTTAAGTAGTTTTATAATTTTTAATTAATTTCCGTTTAGATTAAGTTGCCTAATAGGTAACGGTACGTTAAGCTATAAATAAACATTTATTATTAATAAAAAAAAAAATATATATATATATATATATATATATGTATATGTATATAGACAGGTGTGCATAGCACAACAGATCATTAAAGTTCCTTACTCGCTTTCAGCAGCAAAAAAAACTCAGGGCGAGCCATAGAGTCAGCCTTTAATTGGGCTCTGCATTGACTTTGCTCTGCACTAAATAATCTCACTGGCTCAAGCCATTCCAATCTGCTCAATATTAGATTCATAAAGTATCAGCTATAAATGTATATAAGCTTCCACTAACCAAGCACTGCGCAGTCTACAGTCAGACTTTCCAGGGGAGAGCACAATCAAGGGAGCTTGCTTGGCTTCAGTTCATATGCAAATGAGACTGAGCTTGGCCTTAATTAAATTTACTAAATTTTCAGTATCGCATATATATGTCGTATTGGTGTGATATTATGAGAAACTGACACTATTAAAGAGAAACTGACAGCTGTGTTAGCCTTTTAGTGACAATGAAAGAATGTATTGCCATTAGCCAAGAGATAGCCAGCTTTAGCTGAATGTGATCTCGAATATCGCAGAGTGAGAGCTAGAGGAGCTGCTGTGATATTGATGAACCAAGAGGCAGTTTCGCAGGAGAGCTGAAAAAGCGCACTTAATCAGAGACGGTTGAGTGGGAAAGACGTTTGCTGATAGAAGTCGGCGACTGCGAGAAGTCGTTATAAGGCAAACATATAAAGGCAGGCGAGACGACATACACTGAGAAGCAAAACTGTAACACGAATTCAATATTGTAACTTCAAAGGTCTGTATTTTCACTTCTACTGCAGGGATGCTTGAGTTCTTAGTCTCGTTTTGTTGGTACAGTAATTTAGCTATATTTAAAAAAAAATTTCAAGTCATTCGGTTTGCTAGAAGAGAAATGCGAGTAAAAAATATAAAAAAGTCATGTGTTACAGCTTTGCACTTTGGCTAATTTTTTAACAAAAACATTTATTAATAATTTTTTAATATTTGGTCCATAACCCTTTTGCCTTTTTCAATTGTTTTATGCGATTGGGCACACTCTGTGTGTAGCATCTCACCATCTCAGGAGGAATCGCGTACCAGACGTCCTTTGTCCTTGCCCATATATTATAGCAATAACTATTACTAACCGGATGGCCTAAGTATTTTATAAAATCAATAAATGCATATATACATTAAATATATATAAAATACACAATTTCCAAGACTCAAGCTATATATCTACAATAAATCTAGGTACTTTTCTCTAATACCTTTTGAGCTCTCGGCCTCAGCTCTTACTCTCTTATATTGACAAATATATAAATACATAGTTGTGCATATCACAATAATGTTTATGTTCGTCAACAATTTAGTTATGCTGCATTATTAATCAAGCACAATTTGTGCAGTTTCTTTGGCAATGCATTTGATATGCAATAAATTGTTGCGCCCATTGTCAATAAAGAAATTATTTATGAGCAATTAGTGAAAAACCTTTGTCTATATACAATGGTAGTCATGAATAAATAAATAATAATGCATATATATTATATATATGTGTATGAATTGAACAGATTTGCAAGCTTGGCATTTTCTCAATTAAGTTTATGTTTATATCTAAATCTAATTAGAGTTTTACTTCCATTTCCATTGTGTGGCACATTCCCATTCGCATTTGCATTCGCATTTGCATTTGCATTTCCCATTGCAGTCTCCATTTGCTATTGTAGTCTATTGCATTTTTTTTCCTAATTGGCTCGAGCTTAATTTTGCATTAGCTGGCGAGACAGAAGGCAGTAGAAAGAGACAGTGAAATGGAGAGAGCAGGCGAAAGCTATGGAGTAAAGTATAGGGATTAGGGCTTGAGATTGGCAGAGAAGGCGGAAGAGAGAGAGAGCGAGAGAGAGAGAGAGAGAGAAAGCAAAACAAACAAGAACAGATTAAGAAATACAATGAGGGAGCGAGAGAGAGCGAGAGAGAGCGACAGACAGACAGTGAGGAGGAGAGATCAAGAGTGAGACTGTGAGGTAGAGACAGAGAGAGAGAGAGAGAGAGAAAACAAAACAAACAAGAACAGATTAAGGAATACAATGAGAGAGAGAGAGAGAGAGAGAGAGAGAGATAGAGAGATAGAGAGAGAAAACAAAACAAACAAGAACAGATTAAGAAATACAATGAGAGAGAGAGCGACAGACAGGCAGAGAGGAGGAGAGATCAAGAGGGAGACTCTGAGACAGAGACAGATAGAGAGAGAGAGAGAGAGAGAGAGAGAGAGAGAGACTGGAACAAAAATATTAGATATTAAGACAAGGAGAGACTGCATGAGACAGATTTTTTTTTTTTTTTTTTAAATTATTAATAAATGTTTATTTACAGCTTAACATACCGTTAACTTTTAGGCAACTTAATCTAAACGGAAATTAATTAAAAATTATAAAACTACTTAAAGCTATATTAATTCTAACATAGGATAAATAGGGAGAAAAAAATATATATATTTTGTGAAAATTATATGAATACTATGGAAAATAGATGTTCATGTCAAGACACGATCCAGCAGGTCTTGAGGGTGATGGCGTTTTAGTCTTCTTCTAGTGGATGTACGTCTAAGGGCTGCTGTACCTAGGCGCCTGGCCAGGGCCTAACCAGGGAATTTAACCTATCTTGGTACTTTTTGGCCACTTCCTGGATTTTGTCTCCAATTTTAGTGACCTTGAGAGCGCTTTCTATATCCCTGGTTCTCATGTACCAGGGAGCAACATGAGAGAGATATAGAAGACTATTAATAAAGAGCAGGGAACGTAACGATTATAATTTTGATAAGCAAATAGCTCGGTGTGATGCTGGATAGAAGCCTGACTTTTAAAAGGCATATAGCATAGTAATATGCAGCAGTCCTTCAAATCTAAAATCGCTAAAATGTCTTGGCTGCGCGCAGCACGCAATAAGCTGTCAGTGGACAACAAGGTCAGAATATACGAGACCATCCTAGCTCTTGGCTTGTTCTACGCCAAATCGCACTTGAATAAACTGCGTAATATACACACACATGCATACATGCATGCAGATACACATATGTATATGCCAACTCATAAAAGTTATTTAAATACTATCAACAATCCCAATTTGCTCAGCCATAAATTTGATCCTATATCAGATACGTTGATACAAACTCTCAGCTCGCTGAGTTTATGCAAACGAATTTGAAATACTTTGCATCAATCAATCACTTCTTCAATCATTTTAGCAATAATTGTAACTGGCTTGGAAGTTAGTTAAGGGATTATAAAAATACTTCAGAAATCATTCTGCGTACTTAGAATTATTTTCCTGAATTTTTCCCTGATAGCTCGAGATGTTTTCCCTTACAGCTCGAGCTCCGCTTAGGATACTTTGACAATTTTCCAAGTGATTTCTGAAGATTTGTATTGGGACTGTCTGGAAATATGTGTGTTCCATTAGAAATACATGAACTACCCACACAGTTCCCCTTTTTGACGCCCCCTTCGCCGCTCTTTGCCATGGCTCTGTCTAGCTGCTGCGATGCGAATTAGGCATAGGCCAAGCGTCAATTTTAGCAGCTTGTCAACCGCAATCGCAACCCCAAGCTGAATCGAATGGACGAAAAACACAGCTGCCCCACAGCAGTGGGCTCTACAATTTGTGGGCGTGGCAGTCGCCATAGCGCCCTCTGGCTTCCATTTTGTGCACTAATCAACATTGCATTTGACTTTTCTGCTTCGTTGATTTGCTTCTAATAAAGTGCAAAATGCAAAAAGGGGGGCGTGGCTGGGTGCAGTGGGCGGCTGAGTGTGCTGTGTGTGTGTGTGTGTGTCGGTGTCTTTGTGGCAACACGAGGTGCAGCAAGCAGAAATCTTTTGTTTTCTTTTCCTGCGCCACTCGACGAAATGAGCACGTCGAACATGTTGAGAAGGAGCAGGAGGAGGCGAAGGCGAAGGAGGAGATTGAGCCAGATGATGAGGCTGAAAACAAGCAACAACAAAGAGACAGAGAGCTATGCAGTTTAGTGGGGTGACTGGGTGCTGAGCTGCTGCGCTGCTGGGCTGCTGGGTTAGGGTAGCTTTGTCACAAAAATCCAGCATCAATGACACACACACACACACACACATACAGAGAGAGACACTTCTATGGCTGCCGGCTGTGACAGTTGGCAACCGCAGTTGGCCATATTGGCACATGTCCTTAGAAGCGCATAACACACACACACACACACACACATACATGGCATGCATGTCTATCTGTCTGTCTGTTGTTCTTGCCATGCCGTTGCCGTTGCTGCTGCTGCTGCTGCTGCAGTTGTTGTAATTATGCAGCTTGCCGCAAAACAACAAAAAAATGGAGACAAAAAGCAAAGCTAAAAGTGGAAGCAGAAGGCGACCCAAGCTGAAAGCAGGCAACAGCAGCAGCAGCAGCAGCCAAAAAGAAAAAGCCTAAAAGCCTGTACAAAGCGAGATTGAGCTAGAGAGGGAGAGAGAGAGATAGGGAGAGTGAGAGAGGGAGAGTGAGGGGGCAAACACTCAGCTGCTGACAGTTATTAAGCTAACAACGTAGAAATGCTTTTTGTCATAAGCAGCGTGAGAGGCAGCAACAACAGCAACAACAACAAAGGCAAAAACGAGCAGCAACAGCAAAAACAACAAACACAACTAGAACTAACAGCAGCAGCAACAGCAACTAGCAGCAGCAGCAACAACAACAACAACGACTAGCAGCAACAACAAAGTGTTTACATGCATGTTGCTGGTTGTTGTTGCTATTGTTATTGTTGTTGTTGTTGTTGTTCATACGGTCAGTTTTAGTTGTTGCTGCTGCTGTTGCTGTTAGTTCTAGTTGTGTCTGTTGTTGTTGCTGCTGCTGCTCCTGTTGTTTCCTATGCTGTTGCTGTTATTGTTGCTGTTGCTGTTGCTGCTGCTGCTGGTTGTAGCCTTTATTGTTGCTGTTATTGTTGCTGTTGCTGTTGCTGTTGCTGTTCCCACAACTTCATCGCATGCACGTGATGCACTTTGCTTGACGACAGCACAATTGCTAGGCTGCTTACTGTGATCTATGACCACGCCCACACACATACACACACACACACACACACACACACACACACAGGCAACAAGGTCCACCTACTGATTGTCCTGCAGCTGCAACCATTCAGGCTTTAGCCAAAGCCTTAGGCTGCTTGGCTGAGCCCAACGATAGTAAGCTCAACGTGAAAGAAGAAAAGCAAATTACAACAACAACAACAATAACAACAACAACAACGTCAACAGAAACTGCAAGAAACATTTAGCAAAGATCATTTTCGGTTGCAATCGGCATTAAGTTCAGCTTCAGCTTCTGCTTCAGCGTCTGTAACTTCTCCTACTTCTTCTGCTTCTTTGGCTACTTCTTCTTCTTTGGCTACTTCTTCTTCAACTTCTGCTTCTGCTTCCTCTACTAACTCCAGTTTTTTTTATATTTCTTTGTTTACTTCTTCTTCTTCTTCTTCTACGTTATCTACATATTCTGTTTGTTCTACTTACGTCTTTATTATCTTCTCCTTCCCCTTCACCTTCTTCTACTTCTTCAACATCTTCTACAAGGTGTACTTTTTACTCAGTCTTCTTGTCTTTCTTTTTCTACTTCTTATTCTTCTTCTTCTTATATTTAATTTCCTACTAGGTCTACTACTTTTACATCTTCTACTTCTTCTATCTCTTCTCCTTCTCCTTCTTATATTTCCTTTTGTATTTATTCTTATATTTTATTTTCTACTACGTCTACTACTTCTACCTCATCTACTAATTCTAGTTCTTCTATCTCGTCTCCTTCTTCTTTTTATATTTCTTATTCTAATTCATTTACATCTTTTACTTCATCTATTTCTTCTCAATCTTCTTCTTGTCTTTCTTTTTCTACTTCATCTACCTCATCTGCATCTTCCTTTTCTTCTATCTCTTCTTCTTCTATCTCTTCCCCTTCTTCTTCTTATATTTCTTATTCTAATTAATTTATTTCTTTTACTTTTTCTATTTCTTCTCCATCTTCTGCTAGTCTTTCTTTTTCTACTTCTTCTACCTTATCTACGTTTTCTATTTCTTCTCCTTCTTCTTCTCATATTTCTTCCCCTACTTCATATACATCTTCTACTTCTTCTATTCAGAGGGAGACGACGGTTCTTCTCCTACTTCTTCTTCTTCTTGCTAACTAGAGTCTACCTGAGTTGCACAGCGAGAGCAACGTCTTATATCAATTGCTTAACTAATTTTCCCGCTTCCCAACTCGCAACCCAAATATTATTTATTTATATTTATTATTTATATTATTAAATATTATTTCGTAGAACTGAGTGTCAACTCTGAGATTTTTGTTTTAGAGTTTCTATTCTTTTGCTTCTCATTTGATTTGAGTTTCAATTGCCGTCGGCCGTTGCCGCATCTCCGATCGATAAAGCGACAAGAGAATGGATCGACAATAGATCGAATGAATATCTCAGTTAAAATAACGAAACATCATTCTCTTTGCTTGCAGAGAGTTTTTTGACTCTGAATTTGATATTTTCACATGATCAGATAAACAAATGAAAACTAAGATAGAGATCAAGATCGATGTAGTTCCAGCGGTTTCGCAATTTAAAGTAAAGTCTTGGAAGTTTAACAAATTATTCAAACTTAAATTATTTATC